>AWWV01011027.1:0-18473 GCA_001974805.1 Corchorus capsularis
TATATGATGATCGGGAATTATTGTACTTTTTTTATGATAATTACTATTAATGTAATATATAAGTTTTCATTATTCTTTTTTTCATTATTCAAAATTGAATAAAACACTTGGTATTTATAAAATTTATGAAGTGACGAAATATTATGTACATATATATTAAAATTTTAGAAAAAAATATTATTATTATTAGCAAATATACTAACCCAAATACGAATAACAAAAATTAAAATTTTACAAAGAAATATAGCAACACATAATTATATTATATCTAAAATACCTGAAAAATAAAAGAGAGAAAAACTATTAGGAAGAAGGTCAAGTTAGTCACAATTGATGACGAAGATGAACTTAAAAAAATAGTATCAACAAAAAGATTAAAGTAGAGAAAGATTAGAATGAATTCATAGTGTATATTAGTATTATATAATTATTTCATTTGGATTTGGATTCAATTATATATGATTTATAAAATTTAATTTCTTCATGTTATATATATTACAAATTAACATTTCATTTATTATATTTATTTTTATGCTTTATAAGTTATTAACACACATGCACATCAACACTTTTGTCAAAAAAATAATAATAATAAAACATGTGCAACGCACATGCATTTACTAGTATATATATATAATGGAATAGAAATACTAATAAAATAAATAGTTTTATCATATTTGGCTATATATTTGCTGTTATTTTAATAGTTAGTTTGTGTTTTTCTTCTTTTATTTCCAAAATTTTAATTAATTACACTAATTAAATTATATATAATATATACGTATTAAAAAAAAATCTGACGCTTAGTAATTTTTTTCCTATGGTTTCCTATTTGAGATGAGAGCAAAGTTTTTCATATAAGTCATGTGTTACATAAGCATAACTTTTTACCAAAATTGAAGGTTATTATAAATCATAATAAAATGGAGGACAATCATAAATAGAAGTGTAAAGTGTTTGGAAGCTGTTTTATTGTTAAATAAATTATATTCAAATTCAAGTTTTTTTTTTTTAACTTTTAAAAGTTAGAATTAGATATAATGGCTTTAATTTATAAAGCTTTTTTTTTGGCCAAAAATTTTTAAAGTTACCACGTTTTAACGAAATTTTTTATCGAAGCAAGCATAGTAGTTGAAATTTGAAAGTTCGATGATTCTCTTCACTAGTGGATATATCACTACAAGAAATTGACAGTGTTGCCACGATCAGGTTTGGAGCGGTAATTTCCCGTCGCAAAGTAGCCACGGAATTTGCCACGGAAGAAAGGTTTCCCGCTTCAAAATCCGTGGCAAACCGAGCCACGGGCAATATCGTCGCAACAGACGAGCGCCATTTTGTAACTGAAGCGGAGAATGGATACCGTGGCAAAAATGGTGGGTAAGTACCCACGGGTTTTGCCACAACCTGTTTGCCACAATTTTTTCCACGGGCTTTTCAAAACGCCGTGGTAAATCCCGTGGCAAATGAATAGTGGAAATTCCGTGGCAAAGACCGTTGCAGATTTATTATTATTTTTTTTAATAATTGTTTGAGCCAAAACGCAGCGTTTTGGCTCGGGGTGTTATAAGTTGAGCAGCAGCAGGCAGAGGCCATTTTTCAGCAGCTCAACTTTCATTTTCTCTCATAATCTCAAAGGTTTCAAACTCTTTTTTGCTTATATTTTTGTATTTAAAAAGAGAAAGGCATGATTTCTTGTTGATCTCATTCCACAATCTCTATTTGGAGCAATATACATGGTAAGTTTAACTTATTTATATCATCTTTTTATATAATATATATATATATATATATATTTGCAAATTTTGTTTGTATGAAAGTATATATATATATATATATATATATATTTGAGAGTGATTTAATAGTTGATGCATGGGTAGTGTGTTGTTGCTTCATATGAGTATAAATTATCGTGTGAAAATTGGTTTTGTGTTGTTGATATGAACAAGGGACTAAAATGCATAGATCTATAACTTAGGGGATCGAATTGAAAAATTGAAAATGTAAGGACCAAATTGAAAAATGTAAGGACCAAATTGAAAACATTATTTGTGCATTTTAGATGGAAATTGGTTTTGTATGATCCTATATTGCAAGTCGAACATGTAGAGAAAAAGTTTTAATGAATCTATTGTTTGTTGCAGTTATAATGGAAAATAGAAGGTGGATGTATAATAGGAATTATCCTAGCCATGGAGGCATTAGGCAAGAGTTTTTTGATGGAGTTGTGGAATTTCTTGAATTTGCTACACATCCGCCTCAATATATGAGTGGGGATAAAATACGGTGTCCATGCTATAAATGTGAAAATAGATCATTCCTCGATTCAGAAGATGTGTCGGAGCATTTGTGTCGCAAAGGGTTCATGGAGAAATATTGGAATTGGACGGCTCACGGTGAAGAGGCATGGGCCCTTCATGAGCGACAAGGATTCGTCGTTAACCCAGAATTAACAGAGCCGGTTCCTGAGCAGATGGCTCATTGGGATGATTACGAGCATATGAGGTGGGATCAACGGATGGTATATGATTCAGTTCGGCCAAACTTTGTTTCTCATCCTGAAGAAGAAGCAGGCCCCAACAACATTGACGAACCCAGTATCATGAGTAATGAAGGTGGGGGTTCTAGAAATTTGGATCAAAGTTTATTTGATATGATTGCAGTATCTGACCAGCCTAGAGGCACTGCCACTGCTAGTGGTAGTACATCTCAGCAGCAGCCTGAATTTTCATCTCGTAAAGTTTTTCGACTTCAACCACCGCCTAGGCGAACGGAGACATCTCCAGCAGCAACAAATGATGCGGTCACAACCAGAGACACTGCCACTAATAGTGGTAGCACATCTCAGCAGCAACCTGAATCGGAACCCCCATCTCGATCAGTTTTTCGACTTCAACCCGCACCTAGGCAAACGGCGACATCTCCTCCAGCTAATATACACCCTCTACAAGACAATGACGAGGAGGAGGAACAAGAGGAGGATGCGATGGGTGAGGAGGGAGTTGATCGTGATGGGTTAGATAATGACTTAGAGGCTGAAGAAGACGCGCCAGAGGTCCAGCATGACCAACAACAGCCGGTGAAACTTCCGCCAGACCCCGGCCTCCATGATCCACCTATGGAGCCTTTACCATGCAGAGAAGATCCGGGGGTGCCTCCCCTCGAGCTTAGCGATAATATGCTATATGGGTATGTACAATATTCAAATTCCCTATTTCTCATTATGTGTTGAATATATGTATTAATTGTAAACTACTATTAAATAAATGTTTGGTTCTCTCACAGTTATGATTTCCATTTTCGGAGGATTTTTACTAGAACAATCGAGGGATACTACTGTGGGGCATGGCCAGGATGGAGCTTCATTCCCCGAGGTGTGAAAAAAGAGATGTTTGAAACCATTAAGGTAATGTATATGGTTTTACTTCTTTGTATCATTATTTCAGATTCTGAGAAAATGACATTTCTTTTTTTTTTTTTCTATGTAGGTCTATTATACATGGCCAAAATCAAGAGGCAAAGAAGTGATGAGTGTTTTCAACAAGATGGCCAGCGAACACATCCGTAGGCAGTTCCAATTCGCCAGGTAGACCCTAACCGTCCCAAATCCTGGATGGGTCCCAGATGCAGCATGGGATATAATTCGAGCTTATTGGCGATCTCTACGGTTCAGGGCCCTACAGGAGCAGAACAAAAGGAACCGCAACGCTGATGGATTCACGAGTACATCTGGCTATCGTGGTGGCTGTATCAGCACTTATACTCATCGTCAAAGATATGTTAGTAAAAACTACAAAATTCAAGTTGATTATCGTTCAATTATTTCTGTATTTGTTCTACGAAATATGACTTTGTATTACTTTTATGCAGATTATCGAAAAGAAACAAAAGCCAACAAGGTTACAGCTTTACGAACGAATGCATGGGAGAAAAAATGGGTCAATCCCTCCGGGTCGAACAACCATCACAATTGTGAGCCTAGTTTAATGCATTAGATTATGTTGTTTGTTGGATTTGATTCTAGTAACATGTTCCATTCTTGTTTGGTGGACTGTTTTTTTTTTAAATATTATCTTATATGTAGACTGTTTTTTTTTTTGTTTAGATTATCTTATATTGTTGTATGCAGACTGTTTTTTTTTTTTGGCTTCGTCTTTTTTTCTTGAGTTTAAAGACTTTTTATGGGCAGTTGATGTTTACTGTTGTTATATTGCTTGGTGGTGCTCTTTTTTTACTGGATTTGATTCTAGTAAGATAACACATTCTTGTTTGGTGGACTGTTTTTTTTAATATTATCTTATATGCAGATTGATTTTTTTTTTTGTTTAGATTATCTTACATGCAGACTGTTTTTTTTTTGGCTTCGTCCTTTGTTTCTTGAGTTTGGTTTAGTTGATTTTGATGGACACTGTTTTCATTTAGTGTTATATATTTGAACTTATGTTCTATCTTTGAGTGAAAGACTTTTTATGGGCAGTTGATGTTTATTGTTGTTATATTTTGCTTGGTGGTGCTCTTTTTTTTACAAGAAAAATTTAAAGACGCTCTCCAAAGAGCTAAAGATGCTGCCCGTGGTGATAGAGAAGCCCTACAAGCTATTGATGAAGATGCTATATTCGATGAGGTTGCTGGAGGTACTAAGGGTCGTCGCTTAGGCTTGGGAAACATTGCACGTGCGGAGCGTTGTGGCGTAGTCGACCCCTGTTCATCTTTGACACAGGAGAACCAAGAGTTGAAGGAGACTATTAGATCGCTTAGTCAGGACAATGAGGCGACCAAGGCTAAGCAAATACCAATCTGATCAGAAGCTTGACAAGATGCAGGAATATCTACAAACAATGTTGTGCTGCACTTGCCCAACAGAACATACACTTTCCGCCACTTAGAATACTCGAGCAGGTGTCCGAGTCCTCTGGTACGACCCGTCAACAACCCCAACAGCCCGGGCCAGTCGAGAATTCTCCTGACAAGGACAACAATATTCAGGATAAAGATTTAGAGGCACATGATGAGGAGAACAATATAGGTTAGGGTTGTATTAATCTCTACTTATTTTAGCTGACTCTGTAGGAGTCATTTATCCTAGAATGATGAACTTCTTAAATTAAAAACAACATGGCTGATATTGCTCCTTTTGAGCTTCATATTGATGTTATACTTTTGTTGACAGGGAAGTTAATGCCCCAGCCCTTTTGTATTACAAATGGACAAAATATTAGTATATTTTAATTATAATATTGGAGGTTAATTATATTACGTTTTCTTATGAATTAAATGTTCTTGTTAAACATTTTAAGAAAAATCTCTTTCAAAATTTTGGCATGACTTTTGCCACAAACTTTTCTGGATTTATTGAATTAAGTTAGTGTGGCTAATCCCGTAGCAAAGTTTGCCACAACCTTTGCGACGGGTATGAATAATTTATTTATTTATTTTTTTTTCAATCAAGTTGTGCCTAAACCCGTGGGAATTTGCCACGTCCTTTGCCACGCAAAATAGGCTTAAACTTTATCCGTGGCAAAAACCGTGGCAAATTTCCCACGGGTTTTGGCACAACTATCTCTGACAAATACCGTTGGAAATTCCGTGTTAAGCTGCCGGAAAAGTCGTGTTTCAACATCAATATACCCTCGGGGTTTGGGACGGGCTGACGCCCGTGGGTAATGATTTGCCACGGATCTATCTGTTTTCCCACGGATTTCATTTGCCACAGCTGGTTAAGCGACGCCTCATTTTCCGTGGCAAAACCCGTGGCAAACGAGATTGCCACGGGAAAATCCGTGGCAACAGCCGATTCTGGATTTTCATTTTCTTGTAGTGTATGTTCATTGTACTTTTCATACTGATCAATGGTTCTTAAGTTGAATGGTTGAATTAGGAGAGATAATATGAATGTATAAGAGCCATTATAGATAAATATGTAAGGTGCAGTGGACATGTCCACTAGTACTAGTAGAGAGAATAATTGCACTATTTGAATGTGATATTAGCTTAAACCCTTTGGAAGGATGTCTAATCGTCATTCTCGATAAATTAATAAACAAGATTAGAAGGTGAATTCACTAAAATTATATACCTCCAAATGGCAGTTCTAAGCAAGTTTGCTTCAAATGGTAGGTGCTTGCCCCTCAAAACCTTCTGATTTCAGTTCAAGTTTCACAGCATGTAAACTGCATGTGGATTTGTGTCACTTTATGTGGGATTTGTTTATTTGTTAACTTTTCGATTTCTCATAGAATTTTTGGGTGCAAAGAGATATCTGATTGTAATGAAATTTTTGAAGATATCGCATATAGATATCTCAATGTAATGAAATTTCTGATTAATGGATTGAAATTCATATAAACAAATGTGTCAAAGGGTTTTATTTATGGGAAATGTATCACGTGCCTAGCGCAAGTTAGCAGATTCTCTAGGCGCAAGTTAGCAGGCCTGACTTTCCCAGAAAATTTTGCAATTCCTCGATGATGCCTTGCTGATTTTCCATCAACTTTTCTGCTTTTTTGATCAATTTTTTATTCTTTCTGCCTTTTTGTGTTGATTACATTGATCAGATTCCAAGCACAAGCAAGGATTCAATTATTCACGTTGAATCACACTCCAACAGAAAATGGACCTCGCTTTTTGATCCACCAGACTTTTCTTTGGAGTTTATTTCACCGACGAAGCGTGAGAACAAAATCCACAGAGTCCCAGAAGATGTTTATGACGAGGTTAATCGTGAATGGTAGTTGTGTTACGTTGCAATTTTTGGGAAAAATTCCAAACCTAAGTCAGATGCAACGAGTTTTAAACAATATCTGGGAAGAGATGGTCCAGTTTGAATTTCTTCTTCTAATTCAGATGTTTTCACAATTCAATTGCCAACTGAGAGCACTCGACAATGGGTTTTGGAATCAGGGCCATGGCATGTTATGAATCAGCCTGTTGTCATACGCAAGTGGGAATATGGGGTTACCAAATTGGAACTCGATTTGTCCAAATTTCTTGTATGTGTGAAGCTCTCGAGTGTTCCTTTAGAATTGCAAACGAAGAAGGTGCTGAGTTTCATCACAAGTGGACTTGGTATTCCGCTCTATATGGATCGAGCCACAACGCTCAAACAGAAACTTCATGCTGCTAAGGTTTGTGTTGAAGTTAATTTGAATGATGAAATTCCAGAGTTTCTTGAAGTTGAATTGAAGGATGGTTCTGTTGCTAAAATCCGTGTAGAGATCCCATGGAAGCCTTCAAAATGCCCACAGTGTAAGGTTTTTGGTCATCTCGATTGTTCCAAGAAGACTAAAGAGAAGAAGGTGGTTGAGAAACAATGGATACCAAAAGCCTGTTAGAGCAACGACACCTCCTCCTATGGAAGTTGATTGTTAAGTTCAATCATTGGAGCAACCAGACTTGCAATCTTTTGAAAATTTTTCACCCTTATCAAGTGAGAAAGAAAAGTTTGCGGAGATCTCTGCAGCACAATCCAAGGCTATTGAAAAGGGTAAAATGGATGCAAACTCATCAGATTCAAAAGGTTCCAATAATCGTTTCACAATTTTCGAAAATGCTGATGTTCTAGAGGCAGTTAAAGAGGAAGAAGCTGATATTCCAGTAGATAAAAGTCCTCCTAGGAAGCCAAGAGCTGCCTTAGTAGGGGTTGCAAAGGTGATGAAGCAAATCAAACCAAAGAAAAAGAGTATACCTTCAAAAGGTACTTATAAAAATGTAAGAGCTTCTCAATTTGGCTCTTCTAGTACTTTATCCACTCCCTCTCAATGAATTTTGTAGTTTGGAACGTTAGGGGTATTAATGATTTCTCTAGACAAAGAGAACTTGTTAGTAGGTTCAAAAGATTACATGTTGATATCATACATATGCTTGAAACTAGAGTTAAATCCCACAATTCTGCTATTATCTTATCACAGCACTTTGCTGGTTGGGATTTTGTGAATAATTACTCAAAGGCCTATAATGGTAGAATTTGGATACTTTGGAAGAATATTTTGACTGTTGATTGTTTTGATATTGATGAGCATTGTATTACCATTGCTGTTGATAATCATACGATTCTTTTTACTGTTGTATACAGACTTAATAGAGGAGATCAAAGGAAAAAATTATGGTTTAAACTTAAGAAATTAGCTACTGATTTTCCTAATACGTATTGGATGCTTGCTGTCGATTTTAATTGTATTCACAACTTAGATGAAAGCTCAGATAATAATGGGATTTTTGCTGATATTAAAGATTTTAAAGAATGTTTACGAGATATTAAGATATTTGATCATGTTTATAGTGGTCCCAAATTTTCCCTGGAATAAGAATTACAATGAAAAGCCTTTAGCTCGTAAGCTTGATATAGTTTTAAAAAATGGTGCACGGATTTCAAATTTTGCTCATTCTACAGTAGAGTTTTTACTTCTTAAAGTGTCAGATCATTGTTTGATGATGATAAAAACAGAGGCGAAAAGTTACTCTCTCCCTAAACCCTTTAAATTGTTTAACACTGGACAAAACACCCTGAGTTCTTGTTTATTGTTGCTGATAGCTGGAACAAGCCTGTTAGGGGAAACCCCATGTTGAAGCTGCATAGTAAGCTGAAAAATCTAAAACCCCTCCTTATAGATTTTAATCAAAGAAATTTTGGGGGATTATCTCATAAATTTTGCATGATGCCATTCTTTCTTCTCCTACGGTAAGGTTAAGTACTGAACATAAAGTTGCTATAGAGGAACTTCATGAATTACAAGCTGCTGAAGAGAGTTTTTACAAACAGAAATCCAGAGTTCAATGGCTTTAAGAAGAGGATTCGAATACTGGATTTTTTCATAAGTTAATGAAAATTAGACAACATAAAAGTACTATTAAGGTGCTTTATAATTCTAAAGGTGAAAAACTTGATAACTATGAACTTATTAAGACTGAAGCAGTGAGTTATTTTAAAAATTTTCTGGGTGAAAAAGATCAACGAATTTCAGGCTGCTCCATTGAGTTCTTGGAGGACTTATTAGTTGAGAAGGTATGTACAGAACATGCACAAATGCTTCTAAGGCCCATCACTGCTAAAGAGGTAATTGATATTTTCCTTTCTTTCGCAACAAAGCCCTTGGACCTGATGGTTATTCTACTCACTTTTACAAATGTGCTTGGTCAATTGTTGGTGATGATGTTATTGCTCCCATTCTATATGCATTTGAACATTGTGAAATCCTGCCTGCATTCAATGCTTCTGTTATTGCTCTAGTTCCCAAAGTCAAGAATCCTAGTACTATGGTGGATTTCAGACCTATTTTTTGTTGCTCAATGGTTTATAAGTGCATCTCTAAAATTTTAGCTAATAGATTGAAAAAGACCCTTTCTTATGTTATTTCTTGGAATCAGAGTGCTTTTATCGAGGGGAGAAACATTGTTGATAATTTATTAATGGCTCAAGAACTTGTTAGTGGTTATTACAAGCATAACATTTCTCCAAGATGTGCTTTGAAGATAGATTTGAGGAAGGCTTTGATACTCTTGATTGGGACTTCGTCTTATCTATTTTACATGCTTTGCACTATCCTACTCTAATCATTAAATGGATATCTACTTGTGTCATCTTTGCTAGATATTCTGTTTCTATTAACGGGGGACTTGGAGGCTATTTTCTAGGAATGTGTAGGGTTAGACAGGGGGATCCTTTATCTCCCTACCTTTTTGTCCTTGCTATGAATGTGTTTTCCTAATACCCCAAGAAGAATTATTTCCCTTCGAACAAAAAAAAAGAAGAATTATTTCCCCTCTCTAATTTCTCCCGTATATCTGTCTATGTTTCTTCCCCTTCCTTTTCTTTCATCCTCTCTTCCTACAAATAATGTGTATGATGGGAATTGATTCTGGAGCGATTTACTTTCTCTTAAGTAATCAGAAAGATGGTACGTTGAAAATCTTTTAAATGAAATTGGATGCACTAGATGATTCAAGTACTCGTCCCGAGTTTATATCGAGGCTTGCCACTAGGATTGGGACTCAGACCTCTTGGATTATTCAAAGCTCCGTCATGTATGTTTTAGGATGTGCTGAGTACGCTAGAGAAGTTTTTTCTACGGATTTGAAGCGACCTACCCTAGGCTGGCATCGTTGCCCTCCCGTACTTGTAGCCAGAAAGGGGGCACGATCGGCTTCTTATGGCGGTAAAATCTTCATGATGGGAGGCACTGCTGTGGATGAACCTTGTTGGTCTGAAGTTTTTGACCCTATGTAAAAAAAAAAAACATAGGAGGCTGACCCTCTTTCTAAACCTTTGGTGAATCGTTGGTTTGAACTCAGTCTTTGGGCTGTTGATCCTGCTGGGAAATTGTCTATAGTGGGCAATAATGATGGCGACTTGGCGATCTGGGATGATGAAGCTATGTGTTGGAAATTCTTGGGTCATTATGAATTTGTAACCCCCCTCCTTTGCAAGGCCCTGGTTTGCTTATACACGAGAAAATAATCGTGGTTTATAAAGATGTTCTCCAGTCTTATCATGTATCCAAGAAAGAGCATTCTGTTGGTAAAATTATGGGATTGCAAGCATTGGGCTACTCCACAAATTTCCAAGCCTCTTCCATTTACAAGGGCTCCATATATGATTCTAGTGCTGGTGCACGTTTTCCCCTACTTTGGTCTAGTTCGTATAACTGCTCGCGTGTTCATTATATCACATTTTGGATTGTTGTATGCCAAAGCCCCATTAAGGAGGACGACGAGTTTTCCATGTTAATGTATGATCTCCAACTAGAAACCATCATAGAGTCTTCCAAATCCTTTGTCATAGATAATGATCCTGCTTATTCAAAACATTTTCTTTTTGGAGGTGACCTGCTTGTTGGCTAGAGTCAGACAAATAAAACAAAGAGACATGGTGCAAATGTAAGAGAAATCTTCAAAGAAAAGCTTAAGAAACCGGTGTCAATACTGCAACAAACACCAATGCTCAGTAAAAAATTATGCTTCCGTGTCTGTAATGAGGATGATGATATGTCACGGTTTTATCATGTAACTCTATCCAAGGCCGGAATCACAGAAAAGTCCACTCACGGAATTTGCCCGAAGTGGGAGCTTAAGACTGGGCGTGAATCCTCTTAGGTTATGCATGGGTCTGTTCTATATGTGCTAGAAGGCTACTCTTCTTCATGCGACCCTAGTGAGCCTTCTGAACGTAACCATGTTTTCTGCATTGACACTAGTGAAGATGCAGGGGCAGGGGGAGGATGGTATAAGTGTCCCTCCATGATTACCAGAAGAAGTGGAGCCATGGCTACTTTTTTTAAGGGTGAACTCTATGTGATGGGAGGAAGCCTGCCACTCCTGGGCGAAAATTGGGCTGAGTGTTTGAACCTTGCTTCCAAGAAATGGTCAATCCTTGCCCTCCCGCCTCCTCCTATCAGTCCTCCATTCATTGCTTGTGGTGCCAAGAAATTATTTTTGGGCAGTTTTGGTGTTCTGCAAGTGATGGAGAGATACAACAAGTTGAAAGAAGTTGAAAATATTCCACCCAATTTCCCACTTCAAAGGCATGGCCTGATCACGAATGGGTGTATTTTGTTCTTTTACAACTGTTCTCTCCACAGTTACAACTTAAGAACCCGTGGGTATACTAATCGAATAATTGTTGGTTTGGAGGGTATATTGGGCTATCAATGCGAGGATATACCAAGTCTGATCTATCTGAATGGCTCTATTACTAAGCCTGTTGGTGCACGATTTTGTTTAGTGCGGTCTGATCGCCGTCCTTGTGATCGCCACCCTTTAAATGATTGCCTTCATGTTCATTGCACCACGTTCCATGCTGTGTATGAATTCTGGGACGAGTATGATGAGTATGTATTGGTGGCTTATGCCCAAGCTTCTGAATCTTTTGTCATTGAGTGTCGTCAAGATTCTACCAGATTATGTCATTTTAAAGGTGCTATGCCACTGTGATTATTATTTGTTAATCACCTGTGAATAAGATACCGGACTGGACCGGCCAGTTCAACCGGTTGAACCGAGAACCGATGCCCAGTCTGGTACAGATATGCATATAAATTCGCCTAGTCAACGTACCGACATTGACCCGGCTCAACCCCAGTTGAACCGGCCAGTTTGCCGGTTTTGGACTTGGTCAACTTTTTTCATTTTGAATTTAAAAAAATAATTGCAAATGGTAAGAATCGAATCCAACACACTTTGAATGAAGACAAAAGACTTAACCACTCCACCAAAGTGTTATTTAATGATTATTTCATCATATATTATATTTATTTTATACTAAAAAATATTTTTTTTTTCAAAAAGATTTCTTAAACGGTTTAACCATCAGTTCAACCGGTTGAACCGGTTAAACCGAATACCGGTGGCCTCACCGGTATGGCTTCCGGTCTGGTATTTTATTCATTGCTAATGACCTAACCTCTTCATTTGGCAGAATTTTAGATGGCTAAAAGCTTTGGATAGAAATTAGTGATAAGTGATAATCTTTTATTCCATTTGAATTTGATATAGTCATCTTACTGTGTTTTCTAGATGTATGCTTTCCTCTTTTCATTGCTAGATGTTCACAACTTATTATGCTTTCCTTTTTTCGTTGTAAGATGTTCACAACTTATAATACAATGTTTTAGGTCAATTATTTTCAAAAAACAAAAATGAATGTGCTTTCCTATCTTCTAAAATGCAGGGGTTAACCATGGTGTTTATACATATCATCCTATGTGTAAAAAGGTGTAGCTTACTCATCTTAGTTTTGCTGACGATCTCTTATTTTTCACCAAAGGCACTTTGGATTCTATTATAGGTGTTAAGAATTTGTTGGACATGTTTTACCAGTTTTCAGGATTGAAATTAAACTGCTCCGAAAGTGATATTTTTTTGCACCGGAGTTTCTGTTGAGGTTATTGCTGAGATGAAAGCAGAATCAGGCTTCAAATTAGGCCAACTTCTAGTTCGATATTTTGAGGTTCCTCTTGTTTCTAAGAGGCTTAATGCTAAAGTTTGTTTTCCTCTTATTGAAAAGATCACTAAGAGAATTCAATCATGGACAACAAAAAGTATCTCGTATGCTGGTAGATGTCAACTAATACAAACAGTCATCTTCAGAATGCAGAATTTTCGGTGTGTGAATTTTATCTTACCGCAATCTGTCATCACCAAAGTAAATAAGTTATGTGCAAGCATGGAAAGGGCAAATAGGATATAGTAAAGGCGCTAAAGTTAGTTAGGAGCAGGTGTGTCATCCTAAATCCGAGGTGGGTCTTGCTTTCAAGGACTTATACTTTTGGAATAGAGCATGCATCATTAGAAACTTGTGGCTTTTTTATATTCAGTCTGGCTCGGTATGGGTCTCCTAGATTTCAGCTTATGTTCTTAAAGGAAGGAATATCAAGGATATTTCTATTTTGCAGAGATATATAGTTGGAGTTTAAAGAAGTTGCTAAAATTAAGAGTTCTTGTAGATCAGTATATTTTGCAAGTGATAAGTATAAAGCTGCTGATGTTTATGAACTTCTTAGGCATCAACAAGAAAAACAAGACTGGAAAAAGTTAATTAGGTTTCCATTGCATGTGCCCAAATGCTCATTTATCTCTTGGTTGGTTGTTCGAAACAGACTTCCAACTAGAGATCGAATCATGCATTGGGGGATAACATTGGATTCCACTGAATGTTTGCTTTGTCATTCCTATGTTGATTGTCGAAATCATATCTTCTTCTCATGCGAATTTTCTAAATCAATTTGGCAGAAGGTTCTTACAGCTTGTGGTTTTACTAGAGAGGCTGGTGATTAGAACTTTGAATTTCAGTGAGTTGTGAAGGGGTTTAAGGGCAAGTCCCTACTTACTCTTGTTCTTAAACTTGCTTGGATTAGTTTCTGCTATTACGTGTGGCTTGAAAGAAATGCTAGATTCTTCTGCAAGAACCCATAATCTGTTGAGGTGGTTTTTCTTCAAATTGCTGATACTATTCGCTACAGGCTTCATGGCTTGGCTGGAGTCATATCCGACTATATCAATAGGAAGATTTGTAGTAACTGGAATTTAGCTATATCCCTGGTGTAATTAGCTAAGCTTCCTGTTTTTATTTTCCTTGCAATTTATCTCATGTTCCTTGAACCATGTTTTACTTTGTAAAAGCCTTTGCTTTTTGTTGGGTAATGAAATCAATTAATTATCCAAAAAAAATTCTGATTATTTTATACTCTTCGAAAAGTAAATAATGCATTGTCTTAAGTTTTCCTCTTAACTAGTTGGTGTCTCCATAGTTTACAATTCTGAATTTCTCTGATGCTCCAATCGAAGGCAATTAGTAATAATTAAATAATACAAGTGGATCGACCCGCGCTGGCACGTCGGGCGTTCAGAAATCTATTAAAATTGAGCATATTTCTAAAGTTAGCAATAAATAATAAATATTAGTTTGTACATGGACAGCTATAACTTCAATTTTTGTTTCCTCCTCTAAAGTATGTAGCACTTAAACAAAAACTAAGTTTACTCTTTTCTTCATATGGACATGAAAGGCCTGAAGAGATGTTACAATTCTAGATAATTAAGGGGGATATGATTTATTATAGCATTTATGTGAAAGGAAAGGATAATTACAAAAAAGGACTCAAGGGCAAGAATTTGCTAGAAACTAACCTAGGGTCTTCTTAGTAATCTGGTAAGTGAGACAAGACAGAAAAGGACAAAAGAAGTTCAAATGGAGCCTCCTCATCGATCCTCAAAAGGGCATTTGGTAAATTCCCTGGGTCTTTCAAATAATATTTAGTATATATAAACTATTCCACGTTCAATGGCAAGATCCAAATCAACATTAATTAACTTAGATTAGGACAAAAAGACCAAACATAATAATATATTGAAGTTGGAAAGGAAATTACTATTTTGTCCAACTATAAGATGCACCACATGCACTCTAGAACAAATTGTCAGGGGTATTTTGGTACTTTCATGCTCGGTATTTTTGTTATTATTGTTGATTGTTGAGGGCGTTTTGGGAACTTTAGGATAAAGTTACTGTTTGGTGGGTCCCACTCTCAATAAACAAATCATTTTTTGTTGGATTATTTATCAAATGATCCTCATACTTTTATGTTTTATGCTATTTAATCCTTTACAATTATAAGTTGGGCGATTGAATGTTTCGGCTTTCAATCTTTTATTTTTTTTCTATTTGTCAGATCAAGGTAATTCGGGTGTCTATTTAAAGGTAATTTCATGGTCTACAACTTTCATTAAGGACTCAAAAGCCAATTTTAATGTTTTTATTCTAAAAAATGCTTCTGAAATTTTGTTGTCTCGATTGCCGGTCTATATGATATTGTATAATTTTCGGTCCACATGTCTGACTGAAATTATTCAAGTGTCGGTTAAAAGGTTATTGCATGATCTATGACTTTCGTCAAGGGCCTAAAAGCTGAATTTGATTAATGAGTTCCGTTGAGAGTTCAAGAGGGAATTTTAATGTTTGGTCTCCATAAACAAATATTTTTTTCCCTGGATTATTTATCAAATTACTCTCATACTTTTATGCTTTATGCTATTTAATCCTTTACAAATTCTGGGTTGGACGCTTTAATGCTTCGACTTTAATTCTTTTACTTTTTTTTCTATTCGTCCGATCAATAGGATTCAAGTGTTTATTGAAAGATAATTTAATGACTTGCAACTTTCATTAAGGACTCAAAAGCCAATTTTTACAAATTCAAGTGTTTTTTTTGCAAAAAAAAAAGCCAATTTTTAAGTTTCAGTTCTCAAAAATGTTTCCGAAATTTGGTGGTCTCGCTTAACGTCTATCTAATTTTGATCACATAGACCTAAGTTTAAAAAAACACCAACTAAATATTTTGCATATATTCTTTCTATACTTCCGAAGTCCATAGCAAATACAACAACTACAAGCTACGTAAAATCAACTATCATTACAACTAATATCTATATGTTCATAACTAACTATTCCCTTCCTTCACAACCCAGGCGCGGAGCGCGGGTCCTGGGACTAGTTTATTTAAAAACTCATCAAAACTCTCTTTTTCTTCTTACCTCTCCTAATTTTATGAGAAAAAGTCTTATATCATTATTGGCATGCATAAAAATTAAAATAAGCAAATATTGGTATATATACATCTACTTATCTATACTAATTATAATGCGAGAATCTGGGTTTGTCTCACGAGTTGACTCGGAGATAAACTCGATTACTCACTACTAATCAAACTATTTAAAATAGATTCTAATTTTTAAATTAATAACTGCCAAAGAGTTGGTTATCAATTAAACTCTAAATTACCCATGTTTATCCATTAACAATAACACACATATAACCGTATTTTCCTATCTTTCTCATCTAAACTCTTCGAGACTTTTTCTTCTTCCCCTCTTCTCATCACTATTCTGCCAAAAAAACAAGAGCTTTAGAGAGAGAGATTAGAAAAAGCATGTGCCAATATTCATGGAAAAGAAATGAAGAAGATGGCTAAAGCATTGAGAGTGATATGGTCGAAGAATGGTTAAAAGAACACAAAAGGAAAACAGGATATTGTGGGGAAGGAAATGAGGAAAAAGATAATTATGCACATTACTCTTCCGGTATTATCTATACTAATTAGAATGTGAAGTTCTGACTTTGTGTCACGAGTTGATTCAGACAAAACTCAGTTTTTAAAAGATTAAAAAGCAAAAATAAAAACTACCCATTTGAGAATAAAACCACCAAGGAAATGATATATATAATATTTAATTTTTATTTATATCATTTAAAAAAAAACTACCAATTTAAATGTGGCAAAAAAAAACTATTATAAACTACCTTTTTATTTCTACACTCACATCGTGAGTGAAATGGATGTAGTTATATTATAATGTGAAGTCCTGAGTTTGTGTCACGAGTTAACTTAGAGACAGACTCGGTTACTAACAAATAAAATATTTAAAAAATATTATATAATTAAATTAAAAACTGCCATAGTTGTTTATCAATTAAACTCTAAAATACTCCATGTTTATCCATTAACACCAACGAATAACTAAAAAATAAAAATAAAAAGTGCTAGGAGTATAAAGTTGGTTAACAATTAAACTCCTCCATGTTATCCACTAACACTCACATTAGCGTAATTCTCTATTTCCTTTCCACATCCTCCATTCTTCATAACCTTTCTTCTCCTTTCTCTTTTCACCATTCTGCCAAGAACACAACAACTACTTTGTCATTTATCTTCTCCCCATTTCGGCCAAAAAAACAACTTATGCCATTTGGAAGAAAGATTTGAAGTCCTTACAGCAATATTCATCAAAGTCCAAAGATCTGCTTAACAATGTAAATATTTCTTTAATTGTTCATATCAATTTTTATATTTATTACTTTAAATGAATATATTAATTTAATTTGATTCTATTACAGTACTCTGATTTTTTTTCTTTTCTATATTTTTCATTTTCATGTATATTGAGTATTGACTAGATTTCATAAGTTCTAAAATCTCTTTCTCCCGAGCTTAATTTGGTTATTATAAGTTCCCTTTTGACATGAAAACAACTAATTGGAAAATAACAATTAAAAGAATACATCAGTATTATGTTTTTGGGTTTGTGAGTTGGGATTTGGAACTGGTAACGGTAAGGTTAATGATCGACTTGAATTTGTGATATATGTGGCTATCTTTTTTTTTTCCGAAATATTTGTGGCTATCTATTGGGCTACATGTTGTGACTTTTTTTTTTTTTACCAACCTACGTGATATCTAATTGCTATCTCCTTTTTTTATTGTGGTAATCAATCCCGTAAGGAACCGGGAACCATTATCATAGTTGATGTTGGAAATTTATTAAATAGAGCCAAGTCAATAGACTAAACTGTTTTCTTTTTATTTAATCAACAATTCAGCCCTCTTTTTTTTTCTCGTTTTTTTGGGGGGCAAGAATATTTCTCTTAAAATTTATTCTGTAATTGAAAAAAAAAAGTTACTATATAGTACATCGAAAGGTAATTAGCATATGACAAAATGTTTTTGTAAATGTAATGCAAGATTGTATTGCAGATGTCATTTTGTTTATTTAATGTTTCTTATGTCGTATGATATTTCTTATTAGGTAAGAGACTCTTCTTACATGGTGTATTTGAGACATACTTAACTTTGAGTTTATTCCACTGTGTTTATGAGATGGCAGACTGGCTTCATGTAATTTAAGGATGAATAGCTATATATATATGTCTGGCTTATAAGAATATAGTTTTTTTTATAAGAATGTTGTTACAAGCATTGCATGGCAGTGTTCCTGATATTTTTTGTCTAATGTCTTTCCCTTTGACGGAAGTCTGTATTAGAATTGCGAATGGATAATCTTTATATAAGTTGATTGTTGATGGCCATTCGAAATCTTGAGAATATGAAACTTGGGTATTTGGTTTATGATCAGAGATCTATATAAATACTATTTTATCACATGTAAAATGTAACATTCTCTTTTATATATTTTTTCATTTTATTTATAAT
>AWWV01011028.1:0-41575 GCA_001974805.1 Corchorus capsularis
ATGTACTCCTTGATCATCACCACAAATCTCTCTTCTTACTTATATAGCATACATATTTTAATGTCTTGGGATGGAAGTAAACATATACTATATGAACACAAATTAAAATAGTAGATCTCAATATAGAAGCAATAAAAAAGAACCTCCATATATTCAATCAAAAAAAAAAAATGCCTCCATATTATAAGTTGAAAGTAATGCAGAATTGAAACATGCATGAATGGCCGAAAGATGATTGCCTAAGTTCAAAGTAATAAGCAGATCGATGGCGACTAGATTAAATGTTGGCATATTATAATAAGACTAAAATAATGATGAGTGTCATATATCATACATAGAGGCCAAAACAAGAATTTTGTAGAGTAATAAAAAATGAGAAAACAAGGCAAGGGGTGCAAGGCCAACACAAGTTGCGCATATTGTGCTTGTGCCCCACACACACACAAAAATGAAAAAAAAAAAAAAAAGTTGTGGTAAACTGCGCGTTGGGGTTCGGAAGATAGAGATCGATTGACCAAAATCGATATGAGCAATAGCCAGCTGCTACCTCTATCTCTGGCTTTGGGCATCCAATAATATTTATATATAATATATATATCCAGACTCCAGAATCTGACAATTTATGTTTATATCAGCAAATCAATGAAAATTGTGTTTATTTATTTATAAATTTACAAGATATATATAGAAAGGAATCCTTGAATGATAAATAATCCTTCACAGATTTTCAAACTGTCAGGTTTTTGGAAGCTAAAAGTAAACAAAATAAGGTTGACCAATTCTTTTTACGTTTACGTTGTTAAGTATATATGTAACCTACAATTAATTTTATAAGCAAAAATTTTCATTGAGTGCCATATGACATTAGGTTTTTTTGACAAGTGTCAATAGTTAATTTTCTAATGTTTTGTTTATTATATTTGTATTCATTTAGTTTGGAAAAATCAAAAGACATTCATCCCCTTTTCCTATATAAAATAAATTAATCAAATAATTATAAATTAATTATAAATTTGTTATAAATATACATGCATGTATATTGTGGATGTCCATGAATCTAAAATTAAAGCATGGATAAGATTAATAACTTGGTTCATTCATACATATATACCTATGTACTAAGTTCATCCTCTAATATTTATGGTGATGTATTTATATGCCTATAAATACACCACTTACTTTGTTATGAAATAGGATGAATAAGAACAATTTCTCCCCTTTTTCATATTTTCTTCTTCTCCATATTCTATTGTCTCTCTATTCTCTTGTCTTTTTCATACTTCAATTTTCTATTCTCTTCGTTTGTTTTGTTATCATTTCACAACAAAATTTCATTTCTTAACTGAAATTTTCTTAAAAGAATTTATAAAATAAAACAGCCGCTCGCGAAGCGCGGCCGGGAAATTCTAGTATACGTTAAGTTAACTGTTTTATGAACAAAAAAAGTTAATTGTTCAAACTACAATTAAACTATTTTTGGTATGCCTCAAAAAAAAAACTATTTTTGGTAGGCCTGAAACCTCATTTGTTAGGTTTTTTTCAGTATACACAGTTGACCTTCCAAGAGTGTTCTTATATATATATAGTTAAGAGGAACAACGTAACTCATGAAAGATTAATTAACGAAAACCATACATGTACATAGACACTATAGCTTAGTCTTATATATGTACGTAAATTGAGGGATTTTGACAGATCGAAACCTAAAATTTCTAATTCAATCGCTCTTATCCACCGGTCACCACCCAGTTAACCAGCTGCACCAACTTGAATCGGAATATAAATACAAATGTACAAAAGCAGGCTTTTTGTAATAAATTAAATGTAGAAAGTAGTAAGTAAATAAATTCAATTCTATTAATTAGCGTTCTAACCTAACTATGTGTATAGATATGTTATCAACGAATTGAACATAAAACTGGACCACAATTCAGTCTTCAGTCTCTGTATATTTAAGCATTTACATGAATAAATTATTAATGTAATTTATAGTCAACTACCACTGCAAGTGTCACGATTTATGTAGTCATGGCGCCTCTTTCATCACTTTATTTTAACAATATCAATTGATTTCTTAAATAGCAAGTCATGTCATTATCTAAGCCACATACTTTAAAGTTACTACTTGGTATCCCAATTAATTGGAACTTTATATTCTTCATGCCCATGACCATGTTTAATGTTTTCCCTTTTTATTATATTGTTCAAGTTCAAGAAACACAGCGCCTAGTGGCTAGAAATCAACTTCCTTAATCCACATATATATTGAGGTTTCTCTTGCATCCAAGTTCAAGAAAGACGACTAATGCCCAATGTTATTATTACAAAACAAATTCTGGCCTAAAAATAAGAGCAAGCCCATTATTATTACTACAAAACGAACAATTCTTGGATTGGGTCTTCTTTGGGGATTAATTATGGCCTGGTAGACCCAATCCATCTACACATGGCTGAGCCCATTCCAAATAGGCTTGAAAATTGGCCTGTTAGATTTGAAGGCTTTAGGGGAGGAATACACACACACACACACACACACACACACACACATATATATATATATATATATATATATATATATATCAATCCAACATTTTTGAAGTTTAAATTATCAAATAAATTAGTACAAACTCTTGAATTGAATACGAAGGACTTCTAACTTAAGATACATATGAAATATGGTGAACAATTGATGGAACCAAACCGTAAAATGTAAATAAATTTATGATAATGCACTTTGATGATATGCAAGTATTGATTTTTCTTGCACTGAAAAAGGCCTAAAAAGGTATAAAAATTCAGAAGAGAACATGCAATGTTTTTTTTTCTTTTCAAAATATCCTAATAATAATAAATGAGTAATTTTTTAAGCACCCTTGACCTTGTTGGATGATGCTGAGTAACTCTTAGCATGGAAGTCTGAGAACAAGAACAAAAGCGAAACGATGAAGAAAGCATTGAAGCACCAACTCAAAATACCAGAGCATCCAGCCCCTGTGAAATGGTAGAAAACCAGCATCGCCATGATCAAAAAGCTTGCCCAGAATTGCAACAGCTGGAAATCCGTCACCATTTTCTTCCACTTGGGACGCATCCCGAGAGCACAGAACAAATAATAAGTGTACATTACGACATGCACGACGCAATTGGTGACAAGAACCATGGCGAAGGAAGATTGAGCACTGTCTAAACATATGTAACACATGATTACCACCATGGAATGATGGTAAACGTGAAGAAACGACAGTCGTTTCATGGAATTGCTCAAAATAATCAAAAGGGTATCCATAAATTCAACAATTTTCGACAGATAAAAGATATATGCCCAGAAAAAGAGAGGCCCCGTGGGAGATTTTCCCCTAGGGAAGCAAACGAGAGTGTTAAAGTTTGGGACTTCGGAAAAGATAGAAACGAGGCAACCAAGGGCCATGATGAAGGAGAGAGTGAGGAGGAAGATGTTGTGGACGGCTGTGATTGATTTCAAGACTGGGCGAGCAAGTGTGGGGCGGGAGACTTGGGAAAGGATGAAAGTGAAGGAAATGTAAGTTAAGACGGTTAGGGTAAGGAAACGATGGGAAGAGGCTGGAGTTTTGCCATTATTCCATGAAAATTCGTAGATTTTGGGATGATTCACAAGCCAATCTTCCAGAGTTGGGAAGAAAGGTTGCCTCAATGCCCAGGTTTTACAAGTTGTGAAAAGGGTTGGGAAGAAGGGAACTTCCATATCTCTCTTTCTCTTTTGGACGAAAGAGAGTTTGGAGAGGAAAAAGCTTGAGACGTTTTCTCAATGGAAAAATGGAAGTGAGACGAAGCATACAGCAATTGGATTTTTAAACACTACTGAAAGTTACTTTAAATTAATTTTTGATCTGTTTTTTTTTTTTTTTTCCTTTTACCATAATAATAGCTGGCTATACTTGGACTGCTGGATCCATCAGTACTCCCCACAGCCCACACTGCAATTTCCCTGTACTTGAATGTTCATTTTTTTTTATCTCATTTATGATTCTCAATAATGAATTCACCACCCCAACAATAATTATTACTATACATATATATGCTTTTTACTATATATATTTTCTGTATATAAATATAATTAACTCATTATTTTTCCATCAATCGATCATAGATACTGCTACTGATTTTGTTAGATAGCATCACTATTTGATCTGTTATATCTCCTTTCACAATATTAAATACTCCCTCTGTTCATTTTTAATTGTCAATTTCCCTCGTTCCTTTTTAATTGTCTCTCATATTTCTTTTCCAGAAATACCCTTCTTGAAATATGAGTTTAATTAAAAGGTCAAACATACATTTAATTAGAGAGAAGCAATGACTTAAGGATATTATAGGAAGATTAAGTGAAATTGTAATAGAATTTAGGAAACCAACTGAAATTAACTACTTTTCTTAAAGAAATAAATCGGTTAAAAGGGACAATTAAAAAGGAACAGAGGGAGTACTATATTTACTGAATTTGTTGGTTTTCTATTTTCCTTTTTAATGTGAAATTGAACTCCCCAACTGCTAATTATTATTAGGTAAATTATACAATACACCGTCAGTGGAGTTTAGCAGACTACACAAGCGGGTCCTGAAGGGTGACATGTATTCCTTAGGGACTAGATTGAAATATTTAAAACATAAATAATTTAAAAAAAAATGGACATGTGTCAACCGTTTGTGGAGTCCAAAATTTACACCGCCGGTGTATCATACAATTACCCTTATTATTATTACTAACGGAGGCCCACTAAACATGAGATCATAATTATTTATATATACAGAAAATCTCATGTTTAGCGTGTGTCTGTATAATATACATTATATATTAGATTTTGGTATCATGTGAAATAATTTGCTTGAGACCTCTTGAAATCAAACATGGAAAGATATATCCATCAGAACTTGTCTTTGGAAATCTTAAACTAATTAAGAAAAACACAAAAAGAGTTGAGTTTATATGAAATATACGTACAAAATTAACAAGGTTAGTGTATCACCACTTCCTCCAAACATTTTTAAAAGAAAACAAGTTTAATGACAACAAATGAAAAGGCTCTCCCTTGGCATATGAAATTAAAAGTTTAAAACCTTCTAACCCATAAAAGCCATAAATAATATATATTGTTAGCGCGAACACGTTACTTCTCTTAATAAGAGTTCTTTGATGCACATAATAATAATTTCGTTTTCTTGGTACAATAATTTAGATCAAAGGTGGTCTTATTCGAATTTTAGAGATATTATTACTAAGTACTAGTATATTTTTACAAGGTTTTAGTGTGTCATTTCATATTTTTAAAACAAAAGGTATTTTTAGTTTTTTTTTTTAACCTGAAACTAATTTCTTTCGGGCTTGGGCTTGAAACTTGAAGGTTTACTCTATCGACAAATGTGCTTCCGGAGATTAAACTTATTTTCTCACTCTTATCAGATTGGAGGCTGTCATTTTTTCATTTTCCTTATATGAAAAAAAAAAACCATAACTAGTAATATATAATATCTAATAGTAGTAATAAATTACCCAATATTCGCCTAACTGAAAACCGCCCTCATACCAATTTAATAGTAACATTTAAAATAAGTAGTTTCGGTGATAATTGAATACAATTGATTAACATTTTTTTGTTTTAAATATTTTTTTTGCTACAATTTTTGTTTTAAATATTGGTTATATATGTTCATGTCAAAAAATATTGGTTTATATATATATATATATGTTCATGTCAAAAAATATTGGTTATATATGTTGTCCCATTCTAAATGCATGTTATATTTTGTACCCAGATCGAAAGATGCGTGTACTATATTGGAAATTGATTTTTCATATTTTTATCATGTTATTGTTAATTTATGTAATGTAATAATTTTGAAATGGGTATATATATAGATACGTGTTATTTATACACATTTTTTTCGGTGGAAAATTATTATTATTATTATTATTATTATTATTATTATTATTATTAAACCTACTATTAATTTTATGTACAAGACCCTCATTGAGTGCCACTTGGCATTTTGGTTTCTTTAACAAGTGTCAATGGTTAATTTTCTAATGTTTTGTTTATTATATTTGTATTCATTTAGTTTGGAAAAATTAAAAGACATTCATCCCCTTTCCTATATAAAATAAATTATCAAATAATTATAAATTTGTTATTAATATACATGTATGTTGTGTATGTTCATCAATCTAATTAAAACATGGATAAGATTGATGACTTGGTTCATTCATATACACATATACCTATGTGCTAAGTTAATCATCCCCTTATATTTATGATGATGTATCTATGTGCCTATAAATAGACCACTTACTTTGTTATGAAATAAGATGAATGAGAACAATTTCTCACATTCTTCATATTTTGTTATTCTTCATATTCTATTGTCTCTCTATTCTCTTGTCTTTTCCATACTTCAATTTTACTCCATTGCTTTGTTATGTTATCATTTCATAACAAAATTTCATTTTTTAATTGAATTTTCTTAAAAGAATTTATAAAATAAAATAGTCATTTCATAACAAAATTTCATTTCTTAACTGAATTTTCTTAAAAGAATTTATAAAATAAAACAGTCGCACGCGAAGCGCGGCTGGGAAGTTCTAGTTATTATTATTATTATAAACCTTGGATTGAAGCCGGGAGGAGAGGTTAAAGCAAAGGGGAAAAGGAAAAAGAATAAAGACAGTGTCCATGAATTCGCATTTAATACAGCCATAGATGAGAAGCTATCAAACAGTTGGAAATTATGAAATAGTACTTGAGAGAAAAAAAAAGTTTAAAATAATTTGTGGAAAAGGCTGTATAGTAGCAGAAGAAATTATTATTGCCATATCATATCGCTTTGTAAAATTGTGATTTGTTGTTGCTGTTATTAATCTACTCTAATTATTGAAATAAAATAATAATTCTTTTTTTTGGTATTGAGTAATAATAATTCTATTCCTCCAAAAAAAAATCATTGTAACTCATACCATAAACGAGGAGCAACGACGGAGTGCGTTCCGGTAGTAGTTAGGATACCAACAGATCAACATTCAGAATGATTTAATAATAAGAAATTGTTTTTTTTTTTTTGCCCAGTTATAATTAATAAAAAAAATTACTACTTTTATTAGTAGATTTTTTTTTTTTTGAGAATTTTTTATTAGTAGTTAAGTTCATAAGGAATTTACAATATCACATTCCTTCTTAACGTATCTAATTAATCATTACTATAATTTATGTGAATAATTTTTAAATTAAATGTAATCATTGACGCGATAATTTCATGAGATTTTTAAATTATGCTAAAGTATTAATAGACCGAAGAAAATGCAATTTGTTTTAATTATTTTTTTTGGTGAAAAATTTGTTTTAATTATTACTATAACCGAACCCAACACTATATTCTTTTTTGGATGTTATTCTCTATATAATATGATATACTACAGTATGTAGCAAAAAATGATATACTACAGTAGTATAATATATTACTATATATAGTACATAGATGTCCCTCAAATCAACGTCAAACATACTAATGCTAATGGTTGGCTAGAAGTTTGAGAAAGAAAATTTCCAAACTCTCGAATGTTATAATTTTCCAATAAATAAATAGGCCACCTGGAAAACGATCACACTTCTCCATATATATTTTTTGGTTACAAAATCTCACTTGCTTTTCGTGATGTAAACCTTAATATAATAAAAAATAAGTAAGATAGATACACGGGCATCAATTTGGTTTAACAACGTTGGGTCAAAATTGGAATAAGAAGTATACGAGAAAACGTACACTTATACCCAAAAAATATATGAAAAAGATCAAATACATGTGTATTGTGTAGATGGGTTATATGACTCTAATTATTATACACTATAAATTTAATAAAACGCTTATATTGGGTTAAGCAGAAGGGAGAGGTTACAAGTACTTATGATTTGTACTAAAAAATAGTATATTTAATACAAATATAAGGAATATTTAGTTGTTTGGATATAAAAATATATTTTTTAGTTGTTTGGTGGCCCGCAAATTTAAGGTAAAAAACTATAAATACTACTATACTTTTTAGTGCAAGTCATGAGTACTTATGACTTTCCCTTAAGTGGAAATAATTTATTATTTTTTTTTTTGAATAAGGTCTCCGCTTCCATTGTAAATGAGAATAAAGAAACACGGTGATAATTCGACTTGTAAATGAGAATAAAGAAACACGGTGATAATTCGACTTTATGTTGGGTCCGAGGTGACTTGAATATTTCAAATTATAACTTAACCAAATATTTGGTGTCTTGAGAGTTTGTAAAAAAAAATACAACTTATCAACTTATATATAAATGTTTTATACACAAACTACCTTCTAAGTTCTAATCTCTTTCAATTGGGATCCGACGCAGCTCAGTTCCGGATTAGTTAGAATTTGATGTGATTACCTGTGGGATTCGTACAAAAAATAATATCTTCTAATAATCTCTTTCAATTGAAATTCAAGGCATCTCAACTCCAAATTAGTCCAACATGATGTAGTTACCGGATAGAGGAGTTCATACAACAAATAAATTAAACAAGGTACCTAATTCTAATCTTATCCACTACTCCTAAACTAGAAACAAAAGTAATATGGGTAAATTACATATATATACCCTGTGGTTTTGAGTGAAACAAATATGACCCCGAGGTTTCAATTTTGACACTTCACTACCCTGCGTTTATTTTCTGTTGTCAAATTCCTTAATGCCATTAATTTTATTTCTTTTTTCCCTCAATTCTTTTATTCTTTTTAGCCTAACAAACATGTTTATGTTTTATCCAACTCTAAATGTATTCTCTAGGCAAGTCACGATATATATTAACATCTATATTTATATTTTGATAATATATTTGTTTAAGTTCAAAACAAGCACAAGCAACTAATTATAATATTCGTAAACTATGTATTGCTAAAAATTATTAAGAACATATATAATATGACATAAAGTAATTTTAGTCATTTTTAAAATGATCAAAAAAATTATTTTAGTAATTTTATAATTAAATTGTCAAGAATTTGGTAATAAAAAGTAAGCACGGAGTAGTGAAGTGTCAAAATTGAAATCTCAAGGGTTATATTTATTTCACTCAAAACCACAGGTTATATATATGTAATTTACCCAAGTAATATTGAAGAAGGTGGGGAAGGGATAGATCATAGAAGTAACGGAGGAGAATAGAACCGAGAACCGACAGCACATGGGGTCCCGACAGGACACGGGGCAACATCTCTTTCCCTGTGGACTGTGGTATATATCAATTTAATAGTAATCAAACAGGCTGACGATGATTCTTGGTATTGGAGGGGTCAGTAATTGCCCCCTCCCAACGGTCTTCTTTAACTTGCTTTTTATTATTAATTTCTTTTAGAAAACATACTATATCTATATCAATCATTTATGTATGATCGATTTTCTTCCTTCTTCTTCTTCTACCAGGAATTCTGCACATCACATACATTACTAGCTCCCATTTTTCTCACCGTGATCCAATGCCCCTCTTAATTTCCCCTCCTTTATTGCTTCTTCACTCCCCCCCCCCCCCCCCCTCCCCCATTCCTACCCTCTCTTTCTATTTTGGGTCATTAATTTGTCCATGAAAAGACACACCTAAAGTATATATTTATGTTTTGAATGTCTTTTGAAGAAATTAATATTCCCCATATTCTTAACATATAGTATATGGGGAAATGGGGTGTTACAGTCTCAAATCCGAACAATTAAGAGTTCGTTTGTGACGCAGCGTGTAGCGTGAAATCAAACTCACCAAGAATCCACTTGGATAAAAGTTGATAAAAATTCCATACAGGAAAATAAACTGAGATAAACTTGAGAAAATAATTGATTCTACATAAATTAGGGTTTTCTAAACCTTAAATACCCTGTCAAAACTAATTAAAGTACTAAATAAAATAAAATACTAAAGCCTAATAATAAAATAGAGTCCAAAATGTAATTATAAAATCCAACCAATTCAGCCAGCTCAAAAGCCCAATTAATTTCTTCTTGTCCCCCGCGTCATTCTCCTCCACTTGAATCAAACTCGTCCCTGAGTTTGAACGACCGCCACACTAAATGTTGTTGCTTCAAGCTTCTGTTTGACCTTTCCCATCAAGATCTCATGCTCTTTCAGATTTATTCGAAAGTGAGAAAAGTTAGACAAACTCACTTCAGGAATAAAATCAATAAAATGACAGATACCATGAATCAGTGGCAAGTCATCAGGAATGTCATCAGGTCTTAAACCCCTGAATTCTTGTAGAAACTGTTGCACCAACCCCGAGTGCTCCTCCACTTGCGTTTCAGCCTCGTGCTTATCTACTGCTGCAAAGAACTTATTAGTATTATTAACTCCCATAAACACAGAAAAGTCCATGAATTCCTCCACATGTAATTGAGGAAATTCAGATTTCTTCTCCACAACCAACTCTTTTTGCTCCTCCTCCACGGTAACATACCGATCAGGTGTCTTGGATTCAACACTCTCCCCATCCTTGGCAACTTTATCAATTGTCACAGATTCATCTTTCCTCTGAGTGACCTCTATCTCTTTATCCTTTTCAGTTACCTCAATCTCCTTTTCTTCTTTAGTAAAAAAATTTTGTCCATCTACCTTAAAAGTTTTAGGTTGGGTCTTTCTTGGTAAAGGAATCAATTTATAACCTTTTCCTTCCTTCCTAATTTTGTAGACATTATCATCATATGAATATTGTGCACTCTCATCAAACTGCCAAGGTTTACCTAAAATTATTTTAGAGTGCTCCATGTCTACAATATTGCAATAAGTTTCACAGCTATACATCCCTACAGAAAATAAAATCTTGCACCTTCCATCGATTTCCCAAGGATGTTTCTTAACAGTCAGATTTAATAATTCAACTATTTTTCGACTCACAATATTTTTGCAACAACCATTATCAATAGTCATGGGAAAGACCTTACCGTTAATAGTGCATCTTGTGCGAAAAGGTTGTCGTTGACGATTCTCTTCAAAACCTTTATCATAGATTATGATTTCTACGAACATGTCCAGGTCTTTCAATAGGGACACCACGAGCTATTTCCACCCCTGGCTTTCTATTGTCGACAGGATTTCTGCAAACAGATACAGGTTTTCAATAGGGTCACCATGAGCCATCTCCACCCTTGGCTTTCTATTGTCGACTTGCCTCCTGCGTGCATAAATCTTTATTAGATTATCCAGACAATCTACAATTTCATCGGAAAGCTCATCGAAGCGCCGGAATTGGAGATTCATCTATTTATTATGCTGCTCCCATTGTTGCAGCGCGTCGTTCTTCTGCTGAAGAACGCTAATCCCCTGATCACCGTCAAGAGGACTGTTGCTAACACCACCAGTCGTCATCTAGCTCTGATAACCAACTGACGCAGCGTGTAGCGTGAAATCAAACTCATTAAGACTCCACTTGGATGAAAGTTGATAAAAAATTCCATACAGGAAAATAAACTGAGATAAACTTGAGAAAATAATTGATTCTACATAAATTAGGGTTTTCTAAACCTTAAATACCCTGTCAAAACTAATTAAAGTACTAAATAAAATAAAATACTAAAGCCCAATAATAAAATAGAGTCCAAAATGTAATTATAAAATCCAACCAATTCAGTCAGCTCAAAAGCCCAATTAATTTCTTCTTGTCCCCCGCGTCAGTTTGGCATCGTTTCCGTTTCCTGTTTTCTGTTGCCAATTTTCTGTTTTTGGAAACAAAACAGTGAAAACATGTTTGGCAAGTTGTTTCTGTTTTCAAAAATTTTGAAAACAGTAGCAGTGTTTTGGAAAAAAGTGAAAGCAAGAATTTTGTGTTTCCATGTTTTTCCAAAACACTTCCAAAACATAGAAGCACAATGATGAACAGTAACTCACATGCTTTTTAACCATTTTTTATAACTTTTTTATTTAAAAACATATAATCAAATTGTATATCCAAACATGTTTTTGTTTTCAAAAATTGACAGCACAACAAAAACAAAACGAAAACGAAACAAAAACAAAAAACAGAAAAACGAAGACAATGTCAAACAACTCCTAAACTTTGCGTTACAATGATACGTCTCTTTGAAGAGGTTAAACCGCAGTTCTCATTAAGTGCTTTTAAATTGATTTAGTCAGTAAACATGAACTTGATAAAATTTGTAGATATTTAATTTGGTTTTCATTTTTTATATTTATTTGTTATTTTAACTAAAATAAATTATATTATGAATGGAAAAATCATTGTTGAGAGATTTTTTTTTCCATTGTGTATCGACTCGGTTCGAGCAAACCTCACTTGTGAATAGCAAAAAAAAAAACTATATTAAAAACCCAAAACTAAAACTATACCACGACCACGAGGCACTTGAGCATTTGACTCAAACTGATAATTAAGGTGCAAATGCTTCTTGAATTGTAAGATCTCTGATTCAAATCCCACTGTATGTGTGTGAGTTTTGTATAGTTTTATATAGACTTTGTTTGTTATGGTGATTATTAACTTAGTATGTTTGTTTTTTGTCATTTCTCATGTTTGAGCTTATAATAAATTATCCGATGAGATTTGAATATTATATACCATGAGGACATCATAATTCACAATCGAACAAGCCGACCGGTCTATGTGGATGTGTTATGTATATGCATGCATGTAAAAATAACTATAAAGCATTATAGATTAGATTTTTTTTTTGGGTAATAATTATAGATTAGATTGAACCATTGGATCGTGTAAATAGACCTCGACAAGCATTTAAACTGTATGTCAGATTAGCATGTGAGTACATAATGTGTAAAAAAGTGTTAAGTATGAATTAATTTTCTCCCTATCTCTCGTTTACTTCCCCGTCCCATGATCTCCTTAATTTGCTATATCCAGCTATACAGGCTCCTAATATCTTCTTCCATTTCATAATTGGAGCCAAAGTAATATGATACAACTCTATTATGTATCTATAAGTTATTAAAGATAAAGGAAGTACACGTATAATCTAACTTTACACTCTATTAGAAAGTTAGCTAGAGCCAGAATACATTTTCTTAAACACATCATAAAAGAAAGGAAGTACACCGTACACGTATAATATATGGTTTTCACTCGGAGTGTATTATTATTAGTCTTTGTTTCGTGGAATGTGGTGGGAATGTCATTCCCACCTAACTTTTCATGTTTGATTGGAGAAATCTATGAAAAATTAGATGGGAATGACATTTCAACCACTTTCCCACTACATTTCATGAACCAAACGCCATTTTAAATAAATGTTACAATTTCAATGCATAGAGAAAATGTATTTTATTCATCTGACATTTGACCTGATGGTAGAGTGTTGGACTCTTATTTCAATGGTAAGAGTTAATTCCATCTCTAACCAGCTTCGAGTAAAAACCAAAAAAGAAAAGAAAAAGAAAAACATTTTACTTCAAACTAGAACTGTGACTGTCATTTTCTTTTCAGGATAAAACTTGATATTGATTTGTTGTACTAGCTTACCTGCAAAACATCTGTAACAAAACGAATCGAAAAGGTCAAGACGAAAAAAAATGCAAGGAAAAAGGAGTGAACCAAAAGTCTGTGCCACACTACTTTAAAGTTGGTTTATTACTTTGTTGCCTTCTTTTATTTTGTAGTAGTATTAAGAACTTCAACTGACTAATAAATATTCTGCACCGATCCACGAATTGAAGTCAGTACTTGTATCTACAAAACCAAATACTTGACTTCTCCTTTTTTTTTTTTTTTATATTTAACACAAGTTCATGATATATTTAACAGATTATAATTAATTTTTTTCGAACCGGATCAACAACTTGAACTTGATTAAGATTTTATTTAAACGGAATAAGTCATGTCGAACCACTTGAGACAATCAATTATTAATTTTCTTTAACAATTAGTTTAGTTTGGAGACATTAGAAGACTACTAAATTAAATCCACTATAAACAAGATAATGATGTTGATGTCAAAAAACAAGATAATGATGCAGGAAAACCTTAGAATATAATATATTGGAAATAATCAAAAATAAAGTGTAGTATTAAAGCAAACATTTGACTTGCAAAAGAGACATTAGAAGACTACTTTAACCTCGAGTATAAAAATCTATAGATGATGATGTGTATAGCATATTTATCTTTAAATATCTATAGATGATGTAAGTAATTCAATATATTTAAGCAGCCTCAATATATGTATACAATAGCTAACTAAAAGAAATTAAGCAAAATTACCGATGAATAATGAACAACAAGGAAAGAAAGTAAAAATAAGAGAAACAAAATAAAGCAAAGAAGTACTCGGATCCAGTTAGTGATTTCCTTTTCTTTTCTTTTTTTTTTTTTTTTTTTTTGAGGACAGCAAGTAGTTATTAGAAAGTGCTATATATGTCGTTGATTATTCGACAGTTAGTCTTGAAATGAAATGCTATATACAGTGATAGTTATCTACTATTCACGTTATATATGGATATGAGAATAGGTTAGCCCAATGAGTATTAATTAAACCTTTCGAAATTCGAATGGGTAAAGAAATTATAAAACATCAAAACAGCTAGCTTGCTATAATCTCCAACTCATCATGCTCCCTCACTTGCTTGCTCATTCCGCACAAGTTGCTTATATATAAACTTTACAAAGCTATAGCTATCCAAATTCCTTTCAGTGGGCCAAATTTTGTATTCCTTAATTTCATTTTATAATTTGTTATATTACTCTATTTTCCTTGTAAATGAAGATACAAATAATTATTGTCTTGTGTTCTGGTAAGGATTTTTCTAGATTTTTTTTTTTTTTTGTTCCTTCAGACATATATTCCCGCTTGCAGAATTCAGACCAGCAAGTCAGATGGTGGGAAAGAGCACGCATCAAATCATTTTTGAATAGTACAAACAGGGGGCAAGACAACATGAAATTGATACTTTGATTTGATGATTTATATATATATGTTTGATGGCTGTTATATATGGGGAAAAAAAAAAGAATGAATATATGATATAATATAATGGAAATGTTGAGACAAGAAACATGTGCTACGTCTTGCTCTTACGTTTTTTTTCTCGTTTTTTTCCCTATTTTTATTTGCAAGGAGCAAGAGGCAGAATGTACTATTCAAATCGATGCCCTTAAATGACACATGACAACTTCTCTTATCTTCTAGTCACCTCTCAAAACCTCCCGGTGATCACATTAGGTTATGACTTCTCTGAACTCTCAATCGAAACCTCGTTTTTTAATAGTTATATTGAATTCTGACTAATCCAGAATTGAGTCACATCAGACCCAATCAAGAAGAAACTCTCCTATTTTCCTTGTTCATGAGACTCAAGTTTTTTTTTATATATATTTACCAGTTAAGCCTGTTCGAACCGGATTGACCCACATGAGACCCAAAATTGAGGCTTTTAGTAGATTTGCGATTGAATGTAAATAATAATTTTGTCCCAAAAATAATGAACACGTACTCATTATTGCTCCAACACTAGGCTTTTGTGCCTTGGGCTTGGCCTAGGATTTAAAGCGAAAATACCAAGATTTTGGGCCTAGGACCCATAGATTGTCATAAAATACAAACTTCACAATGCACTTCTAAACGGGTTGAAGCCCCAATGTGTCCATTTCATCAGCTCCTCGTTATCTAAGCAAAGAGCAATAGGTAGCAAAAACAGTCAAAACAAAAGCAAAAATTGTTGGTAGCCAGAGGGATGTAAGAAATGTAAAGCTTTTTCTCTGATTTATTCAAACACCAACCAAAACCAAATTTGCGAAATGCCAATCGTATTCGTTAAATTCTATTGAAATGGGAATAACAGAATCACCAAAACAGGGGAAAAAAAAAACCCAGATTCAATGGCGAATCAAGAGCGTTTATCCTTATCAACAACACCAGCCTTCCTCTTGGCATAACTCTTGCCATGGAAGTCAACAAAAAGAGCCAAAAGGGAGGCATTGAAAACAGCATTGAAACACCAACCCCAGATTCCCGAACAACCTGATCCCGTAAAATGGTAGTAAAGCATCAAAACAGAGACGGTAAAACTGAACACGAACTGCACAATCTGGCAATCCGTAACCAATCGCTTCCATTTGGGGCGCATCCCCATCGCACATAACAAGTAGTAAAAGTACATCACTACATGAACGGTGGCGTTGGTGACGAGAGCGATGGGGAACAACGACTGCCGAGTGGTTAACCAAAGGTAGCACATGACAAGCACGGTTGCGTGGTGGTACACGTGGAGGAACGTCAGCCGTTGCTTTGATTTGCTCAAGATGATCAAAAGGGTATCTACGAATTCGAGAATCTTGGAGAGGTAGAAGATGTAGGCCCAGAAAAATAGGGGCCCGGTCGGGAGAGTGTTGGGTGGGAAGCAGATGATGTGGCGGAAGGAGGATGGATTGGAGATTATAACGGAGAGGGTGCAACCAACGGCCATGATGAGGGAGAGGAGGAAGAGAGTAAGGGAATGGAGGGCTGTGATTGGTTTGAGGATGTGGGTTCCGAGGGAGGGAAGAGGGATGCGGGAAAGGAGGAAAGTGAAGGAGAGGTAGGTGAAGACTGTGAGAGTGAGGAAGAGTTGAGTGGAGCCAAAAGTTTCACCCTCCGTCCATCGGAAATGAAGGATTTTGGGGTGGTTTACTAGCCAATTCTGGAGGAATGGGTAAATTTGGTCCATATCGGAAAATCCCAGCGTCACCGGATTGGTTGTGTGGAGGTGGCGGTGGTTGGTGGCTGGACGATGGTAACAGATGAGATGTAGGGTCTGGATTTGACGGAAAGTTTGAATGCTTTCTAAATAAAGAAGGAAACTATCCTCATCGTGCTTTTGTTATCCTTTTCCTGTCTTTCATGTGGCCCCCTGTTTGTTATGAGCCGTTGATTGTCTTTGGGTTTTGATGAGCTAGAATATTGGATTGGGTTTCAACTTTCAAGTTTCAAACTTTGAGGCTAAGGAGCCAGGATGGGCCACTCACCATTAATGATGATATAGCTCAAAGTGAAAGACTATAAACTGAAAAATCAAACCTTGGAAACCTTCTTTCTGAAATGTTGAAACTGGGGATGGCTGAAAAAAACTGGAAACAAATTAAAACTGTTATGAATTCACATCAAATCACATAGAGAAGTTGCAGTATCCACTATCCAAAATGAAGAGATCAACGCTATAGTTAATATTATTGAAAACTGATATATATAGCAGACTTGTTTTTATTGAAAAGGAGTTAGCAATACTTGAGAAGAAACAGCTTTTTTATGCTTTCTACTACTTATAGCTCACATATAGAAGAAACAATTGTTGGTACAAAAAAAAAAAGAAACAATCGAACAATTAACTACACAGTGCCCTACTATGGTTCGTCTAAGAACAATACCTGCCAAAAATATCCCTTCCAATTTATTTGGGGTGCAAAAGAACTAAAAAAACGACTCAACTTGGAGTGTACCCACTTCGTTGAATATAACAGATATTTAACATCAAATCAAAACGAGAAGAAGCAGTCAACAACTCTTCCCCGAAATAATCTTCACGGTAAAGTTATCGTGCTGGTGCTATATGGTGATCCTGTAGCCATCAATCAGCACTAGAAAGAAATTAAGGCAGATTGGCATCTTGTCGAGGCTCTCCATGTTGAATTCTCTCAGTCAGGCTGCAAAATTGGACAGCGATGGTAACTATGTCAACTAACTATGCAGAGCTTGCGGATACCTTCTTCCGGACAATCCTCTTTCTCCGGGCCTTTGGAGCTACACTTTCCCCCTCAACTGCAGATTCAGCATTTCCTTGTCTAATGCCAAGAAGTCCAAGACCAGAAACAATGGCATTCTTGGATATAAACCATTTAGAAGATGACTCGGCACCATCCTCAGAAGGTCTATTGTAAGCCTTCAAGAGGTTATCTGACTGAACCAGTGGATCCACCTCAACACCTAGCCAAGCCAGCCTTGATCTTTCTCCTAATTGAACATTCAAAACCCTGCATACAAATGAATCATGTGAGGTAACAGATAAACACTACCTCCACTGGAAGTACCGTAAGCTCTTAGTTTAGAAGGGTCAAGCTATAATTATCTTCCAAATGACATAATACTAGTGCCTTATGGTTTTGTTGATCTAGAATCTGAGACCAAATGAGGTAAATTCTGAGACTACACAAGGGAGGGCAATTGGGAAGGTGTCAGAAATCCCTAGATTGGTAAGAAAGATAGAGAGATTTTTCTGGAAAATTGAGATGCTTAGGACTATATTCAGCAGCGTAAAGGAATTGGTACTCACAGAAGATTAGTGAAAAGACATACAGAAGAATAAAGGAATTGCCATCAAAATAATCAGAAGAGCTTTGCACAACATAAACAAGAGAAATAAAAAGGGAACATGTGTGCGTGCATGTGTATTGCCAAGTGAGGTGCAAGAGAGAGATGAAAACCTTAAAGCTGTGCTGAAGAACAATGCTACTCCAATGACATCAAAATGGTTGACCATTGCTTGATCAAACCCACACAAAAGCTGATATCTGAGGTTTGCATAGAGACCGAGGAAAGAACCATAAGCAAGCGCGTTGGTACTCACAGAGGGAATTGTCACAGATAACCTGCCAATAGTCAAAACATTCCCACCAACCATTAATACGAAATAAACAAGCCAGGAAAGAATGACAAAATATTCTTTTTCCCAATAAATGGAACAAAATGGCAATTGGAAATTTGGCAAATCTGCATACTTTTCTTTCTTTTTGCTTGCCAAGAAATTTGACAAAGAACCTTGTATTGCACCAGCAGTTAATCCAACAATAGACAACTCTGCAGCCTTGTAGAAAAAAGATTGGATTCTCTTTTGCAAGTCAAATTCTCTAAGAGGGTAACTCCGTTCAAATATATTGTTTGGAAGCTTCTGCAATGTGTTTTGCAAGTCAAACCGGAAGGTGTTACCATAAGAACGACAAGGAGCAAGAGACCAAACTACAAGACCATTGCATGCTGCTGCTGTGAGCACATTCACAAGTGCCAGATGCCATTCTTGCTTGATTCTGTAAATACAATAAAGACAACATGTGTTCATTAGTTAAAATGAACTGATATGAATAACAAGGCAAGAATGCATCTAATCATGCAACAGAAAACCACCTATCCTTTCGATTCTTCAACTCCCACCAAACAGAAGAGCCAATAGTAACAACCTCCTCTAAAAGAAGCCTGTATAAGAAGGCAGGATCCGCAAGCATCCTGAAAATAAAAGATTTTACATAAGTCACCAATGACAGATACAACCATATGATGAAATCATATATTCATTCATTCAGATTGAGACATCCTTGAGGGGTGCACATCCAAGCTTACCTGCCAATGAATGCCCGAGACATTCCCTGAGGGAGGGTTCGAGAAATAAATCTACTAGTAGTTGGTCTGGCATTAATTGCGAAAAAATTCACCATTTGCGCTGAACTAACCAATCCCTGGAGGCAAATATTTTTAGTCAGCATCTGACCAGAAAGCACAAAGTCCATGAGGAAGATAAAGCAGTAAGGGAAGTTACTAAACCATTTCATATGCTTGTCGTAAGCCTGCAGGCAAGTCCATCATTGTCTTGTGCCACTCATTCAATACGGCATCTACAAATTTTCTATCAAAAAGCTGGAAAAGAAAAAGGAGGAAAATTACTAATTTTAGCATTTGACCAATATAAGTTGTTAAAACAGGCATGATGTATCTACTGGACTTTGATTACTTACCTCTTCAAGAAACATCCGCCTTCTAAATAGTCCACCCTCTTCTCCCTCCCCATCGTCATCAAAGTCATCAAAATAATCGTCATCATCTCCATCGTCATCCCCACCATCCCCACCTCCATGATTGATTTTCTTTCCAATATCCCCACCACCTCCTCCGGTTGCAAGCTATAATTTAAAAAGTATTAGCTGATTGTTCCAAAATTTTGGACAATGTTTACAAGGAAACAAAGCAAATAAACAACTCAGGAAAAAATCTAATTTGCAATAAAACATTGCAAGGAGCATCCAAAATCCTAACACCCAACCAACAGATATAACATAATTATACAGATATCTAAGCAGTAAATCAATATAATTCTGATATATATAGATAACTCCAGGACCCAGCCATTAGTCCATGTCCATAACTTGTTCTTGAAAAACTATTTGAATAAACCAACTATAGTACTCGAAATTCAATGTATTAATTATGCATGCAAAAGAAAGAATATCGAAGCATATTTAATTGTCATCAATGTTCCTACAACGGAAATATGATCATCGCAAGGGTGCGATAGAAACAGTACCCTATTAAGCTACTTAACTTCAGTGTGGTATATGCAACACTTTGTTGGATAGCATCCTCTTACAACATATCAGCACAGTTCCATTTCTAGAGAATCGCACCAGTAAATTTAAAACCTCATTTTGAAAATACAAGTTTAATCAACATTATGAAGGGAACACCTTTAAAATTTCATTAATTTCATAAAAAGACGAGACTTTTCAAGAAAGGAGTTATTCTGTTCATTATTAAAGCTCGACTAACAGAAACATGCTAAATTTTCCATAAGAATTCATTCACTAAATAGAAGTTATTATCCATTGGCAATGAAATAAAAGGGAAAATATTTCATTTCTAGGCATATTCAATCAGAGATTTCGGTCTTCCAATACTACAAAAGATTCCTAAAAGACAAACCAGCTCTAATTTGAAAAAGAGAAAGAAAACTTACAACCAACTTCTCAAATTAAGAATAATAAAGTGAATAATTAACTCTTCAAATTAGAAAGATGATAACTAACCTCAGGGCTAGACTTGGTCTGTTTTTGAGACGAAAAATCAAGTTTCCCTTTCTCCAAAGTAACAGCACCAAGCGCACCGTACTGTCCTCCTTTCATAACCGGCCCCGCTTCACCCGAACCGGAAGAGCCAGCCTCCACTGGCGACGGTGGTGACAAGAAACAACGCTCAAGATGACCGACGGAGGAATCCGCACCGTCGATTACAGACGAAGACGAACATCTTATCACTGAAGGATTCTTTTTAAGCTTAACCGACAAAGGATGAGCCGGCGGCGGCAGACTTGGTTTTAATAACAAGGTTTTGGGAAGTGGAGATGTTTGGAACATTATATGAGACATGATTTCTTTAAGGTATGTGTTTGGAGGGATAGAAAGTTTACGGTTTCACTTTCTTTTCGGAGAAAATCTTGTGTAAAAGAGGTTCTCGTTTATTTTCGCTCTCTCTCTGGGAGGAGAGAAATCGAAGAGAAGGAGAAAGAAAGGATTGAGGGGGTTTTTTGATGGAGAGTTTAGGTGACTACGAGACAACCCAATCCGATTGCGAGTTGACCCGGGTTGGTTTTAGTGAGTGAAATCAGCCGGGAGCCGGCTGGGTGAGTTTGGGTCTTGTGTCGTTGTCGAGTCGTGGGCTCGTGTTCTTTTGGGCCATTCGAACAAAAGTGCAACCACTTTTCAGCCACCAATTGTATTGGGGATGAATTGACAATTATATCCTCTTCTTGTTTCCTATTTCTCAAATATGGTATTTTCTTCTGTTTGTCCATTTTTTTCATGATTTTATTTTATTTTAGTATATTAAATTGGGTGATTATATGATACACCGGCGGTGTAAATTTTGGACTCCACAAGCGGCTTGTGGAGTTGACACATGTCCCTTTTTTTAATTAATTAAGTTTTAAATATTTCAATCTAGTCCCTAAAGGACACATGTCACCCTTTAGGACCCGTTTGTGTAATTTTCTAAACTCCACCACCGGTGTATTGTATAATTTGCCTAAAAAATTTAGAGTTTGAAAGTTTTTTTTTTTTTTCGAAAACAGCAAAGCATAAAAAATACTAATTCAAGCTAAAACCATGGGTAGGCAACACCGCGACTATCCGGTTGCAGTACTTGAAGAACCTGATTAGGTGGCATATGATAAACTTCATAATCAACCTCCAACTCACACCCAATCTTAGACAAAACATCGGCACAAGAGTTTGGATAACGTTAGAATTCAATTGAATCTATAGACTATAGACTATAGTATTATTGAAATGGATTTGGACCTTTGATGTTTTGATGAATACTAAAATGTGCTCGTTCCAGAACAAAATTGAGAATTTTTTTAAAAATAAATTGAAATAAAATATTTATTCTCTTCAATTATTCAACCGTATTAAAGAGTTCAAATTTTCTTAGAGCAGATTTTAGATTCACCTTTTGTAAATGGAGAAAATAGGTGCTCTCAATTAGGGTAAAGAATAATTCATTAGTTCGATTCCAGATCAGTTAGGATTTGATTATCGGATACCAAATACACAATAAGTAGTTTTTTATCTCAAAAAGAAAGAGTTAGTTTTTTTTTGTTGTTGGAAAAAAGAGTTAGTTTTTAGAGTTTAGATTCAACTCTTAACTGCATAGTAATTATGATCGGCAATGACAATTAACAAATGAAAAAACTTCTAATAGAGTAGTCCTAAATTTGTGGTCAAAAAAAAAAAGAGTAGTCCTAAATTTTCCAAGTGTTCCTTTTTGTTTTCTTGGATGGCCTAGGGAAGACTGATTGGAAACTTTTGATTACACTTTTTTTTTTTTTTGATAAATTTGATTACACTTGTTGGAATGAACTTTTGATGACAGAAATTTATGGAGTGATCAAAATAAAATAATATTATTTTCAGGGGAAAAAAATTATCCAGGAAATTACTAGCTACCATTGCTGCAAGAAACCTGAAGGCTGACAAATCAATGACTGTTGGCAAGAGATGATCTAATAATAATTCATCATAATGAAACTCTCATCAAGAAACAAAAAACAACATTTTGAGTTAACATCATTTCTCAATTATCCTTTGCTTTTCCTACAAGACAGACTAATAAAACTCATGAAACTACAAACAGAAATCCATGAAAAAAGATTGTGTGTGAGAGAAAAGGAATCCCTTGCTACATATCCCAGAAGGCATCCTTTTCTTTTCTGTTTGACTTCACAAATCACAAAACTTTAAACGTGTATATATAAGGAGCTCTGGATTCTTCTTCCTCAAATCTCAAAACCATTTCTAAAACAAACAAATCAAACCCCAATTTGCACATAGCTATAAAAAAAACATGTCTCTAAGCCATAATCGACCACGCGTTACAGTCAATGGAATCCGAAGGATGAGAACGTATCATTACTTCTGGTGTCTCCATTGCCAACGAACCATAAGGTTTTCCAATTCAAACCCCTTTGAAACTTTTTGTCCCCATTGTTCTCGTCAACTTAGCCACGAGCTCGATGTGTCAAGGCCTAGGCTTAGAACTGATATTTCTGGCCTCGAGCCTTACCAAACTACAGCTCGGTTATTAGATACCTTGGCAACAGCTCTTGACCCTTCAACGAGGCGGGAAAGCAGATATTTTGATAGAAGAACTCGTTGGGAATCAGGCCCTGAAAATGGCCCTTGGATCACCCTCAATTTCGTCGAACCACCGAACCAGCAGCTGGAGCCGAGGCCTATTGTGGCGCCACCCCAAGAAAATACAGGCAATGGAATGGAGGGTTTGGTTGATCAAGACTTGACAGAAAATGGGATTGACAGACCAGGGCCTCCCCCAGCAGCTGCTTCAGCCATTGAAGCATTGCCAAAGGTGAAAATCACAGAAACTCATCTAATTAATACCACAAATTGCCCTGTTTGTAAGGATGAGTTCGAAATTGATGGTGAAGCAAGGGAATTACCATGCAACCATTTGTATCACTCGGATTGCATAGTGCCTTGGTTGAGCATTCACAACACTTGCCCTGTTTGCCGCTTTGAGATCAATGATCTTGATTCTTCTAATTACGCTTCTGCTGCTGATCCTAACAACATTGACTTTGGTGACTTCAATTTGGGAATTGGTCTTGAAGATCTGGCAAATGGCCTCACATGGCTGCGGAATCAGTTCATGTCTACGAGGCCTCTTCGAGCATTCTCCCATTGGACACGCAGATATTTCGATTTGCTTGATAGCAGGATCAATGCATCTAATTTCTCTGGCGAGGGTAGGAATTTTCATTGCCGAGGCTTAATCTTCTGCTTGTTTTTACTTGTTTATATTACTAACATCTTTGAATAACTGTGACTAATTAATGCATATCAAGCAATTGTGTAACAGTTGCAGCTATGTTTTTCTCACACAGCTGGCTCCTGGTGGCCTTCTTGGCACATTCTGTAGCTTGTGTCTAGATTTCACCTGCCTGCAAACTTTGGTATTTCCAACCCTAGCCCAGGCAGGTATGTATATATATAAACCTAGCTCAATACTTCACTAAAATTTCAAGACATTGATGGGGAAATGACAAGATGTTGGAGCTTTAACAGGTATTTTACATTTCATGCATGTTCTGCAAAATGACCCAATTTACTTGAGCCAAAAACTATATAACTTTTCATTGATAAACTGGATTGACTTTGATTTGTTGTTGGTAGCAAATTTTCTAAATTAAATTCTTATTTACTCTGCAGTTTCTTATATCATATGAAGGGCAACATATGCTTTGATGACCTCAATAATGTTTACCATACCAGGATTGTTTTTAGGCTTTAGACATGGGTGTTTATCTTATCTGCTTATTATGTTTGTCTAGTTCTTGCAGATTTTGATCCCTGTTTCATTATTTACTGTACAGTGACCTACTAAACCTTTCATTAAGAAAATTAAAAAGAAAAAAAATAATCAAATCTATTTCAATATTGTACAGTTTCTATTTCTTTGCTGTTTTTTCTTGATTGATATAATCACATTGGAAAACTTATAGTACCTTGATTTGCTAGTATATGGCAAATTATTTGTTACTTATTGATAGTTTGATTTGAGTGACCTATGTATTGTGTTATTATTGCTGTGTAAGTATATGTAGAATTTTCATTATTTCATGGTAAAAAGAGAAATCAATGAAACAAGTAAAGAAAGGCAAAAGTAAATAATAAAGAAAAGAAAAAGAAAAGGAATTTCTTTTTAGACAGAGGCAGCGCCACGTCAATTTTAGAAGTAGATGATTTCCTTGAGAATTACACGCAAACAAATGGGAGGCCAAAACTCAAAAGCTTATTAGATTACTGAAGTAAAGAGCAGACAGGAGTTTGAGTTTTAGTTCAGATTCGCCAAGACAAGCTGCTCTATTCTTTCTGGTCTGGTCTGGGAGTGTTAGATTTTGATGGGATCAGCTGTGCCTCATCCATTCCACTTCCAGTGGGACTTATGGGCCCCTCAACCATCATCAAGAGTAGGACCCACACCACTCCACGTCATCACCACGGCAGCTTCTCTCCGCCTCGGCCACCTCCTCCACCACCATCTCCGCCTAGGGTTTATCCTCCGCTCCTCCTTCAAGGTACCCTTCATTACTTGTTTCTCACATCTCTTTCAATTCCCGTGTCAGAAAAGAAAATCCCATCATCAGGAAGAAGCAAAAAAATTGATTCTTTAAACTTTCTTGTTGAACAGAAATTCACCCATCTATGTAATGTGCCTAAATTGAAGGATGTATGGTCTGAAACAGCTTACAACTTCAATGGAATTGACATCTTTCAATTCACAAGTATTGGTTTCACATCTCAATGTTCATCTTTCTTATGTTTTTTCAATGGGGAAGAAAAAAGAAAGGAATTTGGACAAGAGGGTAGTAGTAATAGATCATCCAAAATGGAAACTTCTAGTTCCAGAAGAAATTCATTTGACAGAAGGAAATGGACCAACATCCTTCTTGCTATCAATGTCTTGTAAGTCTTCCTACTTCAAAACAATCACATGTTCATTCAACAAACTTAAGTTGTCTGTCTGAAACAAAATTAAATTAATATGGTATGCAGAATGTACATGGCACAACTGGCAACACAAGGGAAGCTGTTGCTTATGGGAGCTAAGGTGAGGAGTCGATTCGCGAAGAAAATGCTGAGTCATATCTAGTTCAGTTTCATGGGATTCTTAGAAACTGTGGGTTGATTATTTGATTATATGTTATGTATACAGATTAATAGTCTTATTGACAAGGGACAGATTTGGAGGCTGGCTACATCTTCTCTTTTGCATGCAAATTTTGGCCACCTCATGGTCTGGTTTGAATCAGATTGTTTCAAAATTCTCAACTAGAAATGTTTATTTCTCTATTTGGCTAAGAATGTTTGTTGCTTTCAGGTCAATTGTTATTCTTTGAATTCTATCGGTCCTACTGTGGAGAATATAAGTGGTCCTAGGAGATTTCTTGCAGTTTACCTTGCATCTGCTATTTCAAGTAACAACTGAAAAACTCTTACAGTAGGTTATAAATTGCTTACCTGGTAGTACAGTTTTGACTCAATCACTTGAAGGAAATTAGGTGCGGCTACAAGTTACTGGTTTTGCAAAGCACCAGCAGTTGGTGCATCAGGAGCAATCTTTGGATTAGTAAGTTATTGTTAACATCTTTTTCAAAATAAGATAGTAACCTAAGAACACATTGGCAGTCTGCCTTGACATTACTTGAGTATTTTCAAGCCATTGTACGGTGTTATCTCCTTCCCTATTTCATTGGAAATTCTTTTTGTTGATCTAGGTTGGTTCTGTTGCTGTGTTTCTTTTGCGGCATAGAGGCATGATCAGAGATTCCACAGAAGATCTACAACACATAGCACAAGTTATTGCCTTAAACATGGTAGGTTTAAAGCTTTTGCAAGTCAGTGTTTGAGAACCCAAAGTGACCTTATAACAAACTATTGAAAATCTGTCCCATATGTTCCAAATCAAGTCCCTTGACCTGCCGGTTTTTTCCTGCACATTATACGTACTATGTTATTGGTTTGATATTGATTACCTTGTAAAAAACAAAAAGAAAAGAAAAAAAAATCTAGTGCTTAGTGTGCCATAAAACTTTTTAGAATTTAATGCATCACACTCTTGTGCTTCCACTTTTGCGGACTCATCAATAATGAATGTTGATCATGCAGGTAATTGGGCTTATGTCTAAAGGCATTGACAACTGGGGACATGTAAGTCTAATGACTATGCCTTATTAGACTCATATGCCTCTTTGTATGTCATAACTTATAAGCATCTGCTCGTGTTTTTCTCCTCTGAAATGGTGTTTTAACGTTTATACAGTCATTGTTGCTCTTGAGATTGTTTCGCAATCTATTCACTTTCATTTGTGTCAGTTGCTTTTTGCCCCGTTTTTATCTGCATCCTCTTATTTTATTTCCTTTGCAAATTTACAATTTCAGTTGGGAGGCTTGCTTGGTGGAGCAGCAATGTCCTGGCTTCTTGGACCTGCCTGGAAGTATGAATCTACAGCCATTGATGGTCGAAGAATATTCTCTGACCGAGCACCAATATCTTACCTAATAGACAGAAAACAAAAGCGTCGGTAGAACAGTTGAAGTTTCAAATATGCCACATTGTATTCTCATAAATTTCTCTGCTCAATAACGGGAAGGCTACCGGTTTAAATTAATTGTCAACTCTGACCAGCAGTTGTTTGCATGAATTCTTCCTGTAAATTTATGATCATAATCGAGCCATTGCCACCCTCTTCTTTTGCAAATAAATTTTATTCATTTCTATAGGTTTCTTGAATATATTTCTGTGAGCTTTCCCTTTTCTTGGCATAAGAACTGTTATAGAGTATCATAGGAGTTGGCAGTTGGCACTCGGCTACATTTCATCCAACTTGAGCTCTGGCATGCTATTGCAGACTCAACTGGAAGAATTATTATTAATGTTATAATAATATTCGTCTAATTATCGGTTATGGATTAATCAAACCATACATGAACCATGTAGAAATGATGCTGCTAACTCAGCATACACTTTCAATGGTGGGAGAGCAACAAAATCCTGCTTTCAAACCAGTTGGATCGCAAGACTAATGGCTCGTGGAACGTTGACTGCTAGCCACTAGACAACAACCATCGATTCAAGTCAAGTTTCTTTTTCTACTTTGTCCTTAATTTTCTTGCCTTTCGTTATCCTGTTCTATCTGGTGCACCAAACACACCCAAAATGAACACGACACATTAGCTGAAGGCGCTGAAGCCCTATGGCTATAATATCTATTTTCTTGCAAGGTTGGAAGAAAATAAGTCCCTGGTACAACCTTCCACAAGATTTGAATTATAGGTGGAAAGTGCAACCATCAACACAATGGAGTTGGCTACTAGCAGAAATCCCCATTAAGCCAAGAATCAAAGTTCATGAATTGATTTTTTCCTTTTCCCCCTCAGTAAAGAATTTGCAATCACCAGAGCTGAAATCATATTCATATAAATATATACTCTTTTATCTTTCCATGAGTATTATAAAATACTAGTTTTTACAATTCAGCACAACATCTTTCGCATTACCCTACTTATAGTTTGCTCAAAAAGAACCAACCCTATTCTTTACACTTGAATAATATAAAAAGATGGTTCTTCTTGAAACCCTGCGACGAGATGCCTGCTTCTTATGTAGTCACACCATCTCTAGGAGTTTTCCCTTTGGGAAAAACATCCCTGCATTTTTGTCATGATATGATAAGCGTTCGAAGTAAGATGAGTGGCCTGCCACCTTTCTGGCTTTGACCACCAGTTCATCTTCCATCTCATTTACATGTACATGATTGCCTGAAGAGAAAGCAAAAACTTCGAAACTTGCCATAGGTGCTTCTACCATCCTTGCCATATCAAAATTGGTAAAGGAACATCTATCATGATCTTTTTTTATGTCTTTGAACTTCGGGTGGTATGACACAATGAATCAATTCGATCATAAAAAGAGATAAAAGGCCAAGAGTCCACAAAATCCCAGTAACCAGGCTTCCTTGGCATGAACGCATACTGCTAAAGCTGCACACAGACACAAAAATCAGAAAGACAACCATTGAAATTAGCTATGCTTAAAATAATACGAAGAATACTAGAAAGAAATGCAAGTCCAACTGGGAATCTATATCATCTAAGCCAATTAACAATGCATGTAAGAAGGCAGCTAGATAAATCTTAACAGATTTTACAAACTTGATCATGGGATAATACCTTAATACTTAACACATTGGTAGATTTAAGCTTAAAAAACATTTTCTATAGAAGACAAGAAGAAGAAGCTATAGCACACACAATAGAGTTAGACACAGTAAATCAAACGGGGATTAGAAAGTATAGGATCATATTATATATGGAGTAAAATGTAAAACAAGACATAAGCAGAATCATATAATTCACTTAGCACTAGATGCGTACATGATGGAGATGGTGCTGATGGAGACTGAGCAAGTGGTGCAGAAACTGGGCCTTTTGTAGTTTCCTCACCCTGGCCTGGTCGAGACCTGTAGGACACTGAAGGTAAAGGTGGTAGATCTGGGGGCAACTGTGATCGGGGACTCATTACAGGTGGGTGCTTAGGAGTAAGCTTAGATCGAGATCTTGGTGAAGACCTTGGGGGAACCGCAGGACGAGAGTATTGACAGGGGGAGGGGGGTGAGTCTCTTTAGTAGAAGGTGCAGGAGATATTGAAGGAGGAAAAGAAGGGTGCGGACCACTTCTAGGGCTTGGTGAATGCCGGGGACGATGATGAGATGGAGAGTTGGGTTTGCATTTGCGGCAAGTTGGAGGGTGGTGACTCTTGGGTGATAATGCTGGAGAGTGAGCAGGTGGAAAGTTGGGATGTTGGGATGCTGAAGGTCCGGGAGATGGAGCTGGTGAAGGAGTAGGAGGGGTACCATGAAGTGTACCCTTCAGATAAGATGATAAGCTAATGCTTTTAACTTTACCAAAGACTGTGTTATTAAGACCAAGATTCCTTGCAGGAGACTCTGTAATGGTTTGAGCCAATTGCTTTGATCTCTGCGGCAGAATGCTACCAAAATCTGACATCACTGCAGCCTGAACTATGATTGGTGAAGACATTGTGGAGCCATTTTTGTTTGTTAATTGCAGCAAAATATTCTGCAATGAACAAATAAGAGTAATTATAAACAAGTGATACCAAATATAGGACTCAAATTAGGGCATCAAAGGGTAAGCAAAAGGCATAGTGTCCATCTTTGGTTTTGCCCCCAACCCCCAATTTCTGCTTCATTGCATTCAGAAACTTCAACATTTAAATTTCCTCAACAAGGATTATGATGCACTTACTAAGACATGATCCGAAATAGATAAACCCTGGGAGCTAATCAAGACCCACAGCTTCTCTAGTATATGGGAATATGAGAACTGTTGCATAACACCAAACACATAGGATGTAGTGTGTTTTTTCACCCTTTATCAGAAAAGTTATTAGCATTCATGCATTTCAATTGATTATCAATCAGTAGAGAGCAAGAACTTTTCCTATCCCCAGTTTCAACACTATTTGACCACATTTGAAGTCATGAGAATAAGGTGTAGCATAGCCCATAGATCCACCAAAAAACCAACCATTGATGAAATGAAAACGCATGCAACTTTGCTTGAAACAGACATCATACCTCATAAGACCTAAGACCCAGCCCATATCTTAGCTGATCCTTTAACTCAATGAAATTTTCCTGTATTTCAGCAATTGAATTATTCAGGGTAAAATTAAATAGAATCTGCGTTGTCTGAAAGATGGACCCAGATTGCGTAGGGATTATAGTGATGCCCCCAGGAAACTTCAGAATCTCAAACTTAGAAGGCTGCCCAAATATTGGAGTTGTCAAAGTCAGGTTGGATTGCCGAAGGAACAGCTCAATTAACGATGACCTCAGCACACTTAGGGATACTGGATTCATTGGAGCATTCATGGGATCGGAAAGAACACCAAGCACCACATCAGTATAGTTAGATGCACCTGACTGGTGCATGGATAAGATAGCAACCTGTAGAAAATGAGAATCTTTTAGATCAAGTTGTCACAGAATACAGCAGTATATAAACATATAATGGCATAAAGTTGGGCATAGAACCTTAGTATCCGGAACGCCTATTTCTTCATAGATATCATACTCTAACTTTCCAATATATTGAACAAGCTCTGAAACTGGTTTCTGAAGTTTAAAGTATGCATGAACCGGGGCTGCAAAGAATAGAACATATAAGAAACATTCAAGAAAATTAAAGATGGAACTACACCAATGATTTCAAATGTCGTTTAGCTCAATGGAAATATGACCAATGAAACATCATATTTCTATGCAGTTAGACCAAACTAAGAAAGTTGAATTCCAATTAAGAAACTGAATAAATTATCTTGCTTTCATAGCTCAGACAAAGAACTAACATTTCAAGGAAGAGCATCGTGTTTGAGAGAGACTTGAATGCTTATATAATGGCACATGATCTATGAGGATCAATATATTATCAATTAAGGTATGAAAAGAATAGGCCTTATCACCTAAATTTGAAACTTTTATAAGCTTGCCCCTATCAGTAAAGGAGATGTATCCTAAAGATAGCAAAATAATCACTTCCTATGACACAATTCTGACACGAGCCACATTTTAGTCAAAACATAGTTCTTATTTGGAAATCAAAGAAGAACCTGCCCCCACAGGAATGCCAGAAGAAGGTGAAATAAATGCAAACCCATTTCCCTAATACATTAGCAGAAAGTAATAAAACAACAGCAAGACAAAATAACTAGCATCCGCCCACCTGAAACATCAGAAACTTAAGAAAGAACAAGAAGGCAAAAACCACATTTTTAGAAAAACCATGATTTCAGATTTAAAATGCAATTTTCAAATCTAAAAGCTCTAGCTAAGTGCATATGAAATAACAATTTACAACAGCAGCCATCAAAGAAATCCTAATTACAATACAATTAGGAAAATGAGACACCAATTAGGGAAATACCCATTAGCCCTCAACATTTGGGGATCCGACTATAGAGCAAAAATGCAATTAAAATCAACCTACACCATTGGCTGCAGACATCATAAAACCCTAATCAAACAAAAAATTTACGCCCAAATTACAAAATACTCACTTCAAAAATCAAACCCTAACCACAGAATGAATATGCGAAATTAAAGGGAAGGGCGGCGGGCTTACTACTGAGCTTAATAGCTTGCTTAGCATCAAAACCAGACTTCAAAGAGCGGAAAGGGCGGATCCAGAAGATCCCAGGCAACAACACCGACAAACTGAGGAACAAAACAAAAACACATCTGAAACTGAACTCCTTTGAAATCCTTGAGAAAAACAACCGAGATCTCCCACAACAGAATCCATTCTGCTCTTGATTGCTTTCTGATTCAGAACTCTGCTCTCTTTGCTGCAGATTTGGGTCCTCATTTTTCCCCATTGCAAGAGCATCTGGAGAAACTCTCTCTCTCTCTCTCAATATCTACCTCCCTTTTGGTTATTCCTTCTTTTTCACCTTCCTCTCTCAAGTAAACTTACTCACTCTCACCACAATAACAAAGAAGGAGAAGAGATTGCAAAGGGTTGTGAAGGAAGGGTGTAGATTGAGAGACAAGTGTTCATGGTGGGCATATGCCTCTTTCTCTCTCTGTATTAACTACTACTACTACTACAATTTTTTGACAACACCCTTTCTCTTTCTCTCTCTAACATTCACCTTTTTTCTCTCTCTCACACTTTAATTCGGGATTTTTTTGGTTAATTTTTAACCAAATTTTAACCTTTCAAGCATTTTCAGATTTTCTTCCAGTTGATAATACTTGGAAAGTTTAGTTGTAATTTGGAGTATTCTTAATTTTGTCCTTTTTAATTTAAATTCTTTCTAAAAATTCTAGATTTAGTTTTACTAAAATTGACGCACTGGCTTTGGACTGTTTTTTAGTCAATTTTTAATTACTTTATAGGCTACCGAACGTTGAGGAGAAGCAAAGGGGAAACGAGAAAGGTAAAGTGAGTGAGTGAGGGGTATTTTTGGTATAGTATACTTTATGGAAAATTCAAATGCTTTTTTTTTATTATTTTTTAATTTTAGTTTGAAATTGAAATCGAATTTTTGTTTTTCTTTATAAGTGGATAGCTTTTTATGCTTTTTTTTTTCTTTGTTTATTTTGTGCTTTCTTTTTTTCTTTTTAGCCAATATATTTTGTGCTTTCTTTGTCATTGATGAAAATGGGATCTGATCTCATAAAATTTCTTTTACTTTTGTTTTACTACACAACATATTCGTTGAATTTTAATGTACTCTATTGTTCAATATAAATTTGTTATTATCATCAATTCATCATTTAAAGGTCTTCCATGGAAGTATGAATTATGTAATTTTTTAATCCAGTATGAATCATGTAAATCTATATAAACTTCTAAAAGGGAAAAATATTTCACTAACTAAAATGAAACCAAAGATTTATCACTTAACAATATATGACATAAGTTTTAAGTATCGTTTTCTCCACATTCCACACACAAGTATGTGTATATGAGTTTCGTGTGACTATATGTTGGTTCTTAATTTATTTTTGTTACCTTTAACCATATTAGACCCTCATTTCTTTAAAGTTGAACTGCATTCTATATAATTTATATGAAAAAACCTAAAAGTTCCACCAACATCCATTTTAATAATTTACAATGAGGTATTGAACTCATCTCACTACGTTTGTAAATGAGGTATTGAACTCATCCCACTGCGTTTCTTTGTTCAATTTGTTATTGTGGTAATTATTATCGTATTAGATAATTGTTTAATCATCTCTAATTTGAATGTTTGGACATATATTGAATTATCTTATTATATTAACATTTGAATATTATATCAAAAAACTTACTACTATTGTTTTCTCCACATGTTAATAGTAAACATGATTATTATTTTGATGTTTAATTAAAAGTCAATGATGATAAACTGCATCTAGAACCGATTATAAGAAACAAGATAAGTTTTTGTTTCATGTTTATTTTGGTACATGGTCTTTTTTACCAAATTAAATTTATATATCTTATTCTTATCCATCCTCTCCACACTTTCTTATATAGAAAGAAAAAGGAATAAAAAAGGTTTGGTGCCACTAAGAATCAAAATTCAAATGGTGGGCAATGTGGCAATGGGCAATAGAAAATGGTCACTTGTTGCTTGGTAAGGAGTACATTGTACATAAATATATTTATACTTATAATAACTTTTGTTTGAATTCATTTCATTCTCCATTTTTTTTTCCTTGAATAAGAATATATAGAGATACATAGGACTATAGGAGTATTATTTTTAAAAATGTAATTTGGGTTTCACTCAAGGGGGAGGGGGTGGTGGAAGGGGAACAAGTTGACCAATATGGGCCATGCACGTGGACGAATGATAAGTCAAGGATCTCCTTTTGTTTGTAATAATAATAATAATAAAATAATAAGAAGAATAATTATATCAATAGATTTTTTTTTTGGTGAAATATATCAATAGATTATTATTATTGAGGATGTGATGTATATTTTGATTGGACAACAGTTACCTACACTTACTCTTCTCCTAAGAAGGCCTAAGGCTTTTTGGACAAGCCTTCCTCCCCCTTTCCCAAATCCTCTATTGTCCTCCCATTTCTTCACACTTCTGCTTTTAAGTTTTAAATATATATATATACTTACAATAATCAAGTTGGAATTTTGTAGGTGGGGGCTTGTTCACAGCTTGCCAGCTGTTTTCCCTCCTTTTTTATTTTTTTCCCTTTTGCCAGCTAGGAATTTTGGGATAATAATAAAATGGATAGCCTTTTGATCACTAGTATTTTTTTTTTTTTTTTTTTCGCAAATTGAAAATACTAGTACTATACTAGCAAATAAAAGTTGAACCTTGGACCTTAGTTCTTAAAATTAGAAAAAAGAACAAAACACATTTCATGTTTCCCTAAAATCATAGTATTAAAATGGAGAAAGAAGCAATTACCTAATCAATCTTCACTTCTTTGCAATTAGATTGGAGGAATTAAGAAATGTTTTTATTTTATCATATATTATTATTATACTAAATATAAGACAATAAAGTTTGAAAAGCAAAAAGAATGGTAGCCACAAATCAAATGAATTACATTCAATTTAAACACATGTCAAATCTTGAAGAGTGCTATAATCATACACGTATTTAGCAATTCCTTCATCCTTTTTAAAAAAGATATATTAAAAAAATAATTTGATTATATTTCACGTTTTCACTATTAATAAGTTTTATTCATAATCATGGTTAAGTATTTATGGGGTTCTTCAAGTTTCCAAACACTGATTTTTTTTTTTTTTATCCCAATGGGCAACGGTGAAAGACAAAAATTATTTATCAATTTCTTTTGTATTTTTCAACATATAAATATTTGTAACAAATGAGGGACTTTCAGTTTGGTTTGAATTATTAGGAAACCTTCTTACTTTGCCAAAAGAAAAGAATATTAGAAGAAAAAAGAAATGGCAACTTGCAAAGGCTGAAGGCTGGTTGGTTTGATTTGATGACCAAAGTTTGACGGACTTTAGTACTTTACCCACTACTCACAAGTCAACAAAACCCACATTTCTAATTAGTTACTTTTGGACCCTTTTCTTGTTACAACTTGCAAGAAAGCCCAATTTGTTGGGCCTTTGAGTTTGAACTTTGAACCCATAAAACTATTTTTTGGGTCAAATTTTCACAATTACAAGAGATCTAAAAAATAAATGAACAAAAAAAAAAGAGATCTAAAAAATAATGAAAAATGGTGTCTGAATTTATTTAACTAATTCATATAGCATTTTTTTTTAATATTTACAAGTCGGTATACTACAAAGGTAAAGTTCTATTTTTTTTTTCATTCACAATACTCGAATTCAGACTACTTGAACCAACCAATTATTTGTATATGTATTTTATTTTGTATATTTACAAGTTAAACTTGAGTCAGCCCAATGAAGTTTAGTTAGATAAACTAATATAATTATATATTCAACCTTAACTTGAAAATGTAAATGATCATAGATGAAAAAATAAGACACTAAACCTATCTTATAATTTACATCTCAAGTCGGGTTAGAGGTGCATATACTAAAGTTTGAAAATAATCTAATTCTAACCAATATAGAAAAAAAGAATTATTGTAGTAAAGGAAGTATAGAACGAACCCACCTATCTATATCTTATTCACTCCTAGGGTCAAGGTACTAGTACTATCTATGTTTATCTAGTCATGCCTCTCAACCATGGTCCATGAGGGCCACCTACTGGCATATTCAATTTTGGGTAAGTTACACATTACTTGCCTTTTGAATCCGAATCCTAATATCAGCACAAAATTAAAAGGAAACCATAATGTAGAAGAAAAATGACAAATTTTGACCCTTAAATTAAAGTTATGGAAGACCAAGATAGGAAAAAGAAAACGCACCTACAAACCCTTTTAAAGGTAAGTTTTCTTATTTTGGTAAGTAAACTTTGCTTGCCTTGTGAAATTGCACCTTACTTAAAAGATAAACAATAATTTGGTAAGTTTTCTCATGTACCAAAAAAAAAAAAAAGGTAAGTTTTCTCTATTGCATTGTGCATATATGGATATGCCATGTATGTAGCACCATACATTTTATGATGCAATTAAAAAAATATATTTAAATTAGGTGTAATGCTACATGTCTCATCAAATTGTTATCACCAAATTATGGCATCTCCAATGTTACAATTACTTTAAAAAAATTACAATTACAACCACTAGTACCCCTATAATAATTAACGTAAGAATTATTCTATTTAAAAATATTACACAAAAAAAGAATTTTAAGAAAAGTACTATTAGTAATTAATTAATCAATAATTATAATAAAATGATCGAATAATAACATGTCCTACGTAAATTTCCAAATTATAAATAGGAGGGATAAAATTTGTACCATATTTCTTTTTTTTTTGCTCAAAATTTGTACCATATTTCAATACTGATTAATTCATTTTCCCCCATAAGAAAGTAGTAGTAATTCGGTAGTTCAGTCTCGTGATACATCACCAAAGCTTCTCGTGATAGTATTTGGTTTATTTAAGTGAGACATTTGTCCTCCTATGATTGGCCAATTATAGAATCCTCTTTGACCAGACTAATCATCATAATAATAAAAAATGGATAACTATTAAAAAAGCAATTGAATTTGCACCATCTCAAGCTTGAACATATCTAAACATAAACTCCTCCTAAATTATTAGTACATCCATGCATTATATATTTTATATTTAGCTATTCATGCATCTTGAAAATGTGTTTTAGATCGTAATTCATGTATTTGAATTTAATTATGAGATGAACTTATGCAGAAAAAAAAACTTATAAATACATATCTGATCATCCTGAATTAATTATGCCATTTCCTTCCACTCATAGACAAATGAGATAAAAAAATCTACATAGTATAAGTTTTGAGACTTGTCAATTTGTTAGAAATATTCACTTTGTACATTGTGTTGAAGAGGAAGACCACCTATAATAAACACTCTCACAGCATGATGAAGCAATGTAATGACTAATGAGCATATATCATCAACAAGGGAGATTGTATGGAATGGAAGAGTGAAGACTGAGGAGACACAATGAAAGCTAGGCCAAGCCAAGCAATACAATCAAACAAATTTCCATTTAAGAAAAAATACCAATTCAATATAGTAGTAAAGTAGTAGCAATTGAACTTTAGGAGTAAATTTTGTTGAAAGGTCTAAAACTCAAACATGGTTAATTTTTGAATACTACTAGATATGAAAACCAAAACAGCAAATATCCACTAGTTAGCTTAGCTAGCTAGCTATGTGTTTTAGATGTCACATAAGGAAATTCTTAAGCAGATCAATAAAGCATTGTCATAAGCTTTTGCCCATCTAACCTATAAAACCTGGAAAAGGCTCTAAATCAGAGTTAATATGAACATTAACTACTGCATTTACTGAAACTGAGTTAATATGAACAAATTCTACTGGATGAGACCTTGAGCTTGCTCCTCCTCTTCCATAGTTGATTCTGCAATTAGCTTGAACAAAATTAGTAAAGAGTCCGAGTGCATTTCTGCTTACCTTTACCATTCTCCACTTTATTCCTTTTGTTCAAGTCAAGATCATCAGCCTGCTCTCCATCAATCCTTTCAAGTGAGAATTTGTAAACAAATTTCCCAAACATCCCCCTCTCCACCAAACATTTAGTCACATTATATAATCCACCATAAACAAATTTGTACCCATTGTCAAAGCTTTCATTAATCTTGCGAATCACTCTTACCGGCATTTTATAATGCATGCTATTCTTCAATGCAAGATTCCCACCAACAAGTTTTTGATCTTTAGGCTTCCTACCATTTACATTAGGATTTTCACCTTCACCACAGTAAGTAAGTTTTCCAGGAGCATTCCCTATCAAATTATCATATCGACCGGAATCAACAATGCTCAAGGCCAGAATGTCACCATTGATCATTCTCATAGTATCTATCCCCTTTTGAATATCATGGTGAAGCCCAACAATACACAACTCACCCTTCCAATGAAACTCATCACCAACTTTAACCCCAGAAACATGTCCTACTTGCTTGCTAGTGTTAACCAATTTTCCTGACTGTTCAAGAACTTTGATAGCTCTAATTTGAAGTGCAAACCCGGTTTTTTTCCTCCCATCTGGGTTCTTTTCAACTTCAAGTGCAGGGAGTAACTGCCTGTACAAATTCAAAGCTTTCTTGATTTTTTGACGATCCTCAAACCATTCTTCAGTTCGTTCATACACAAATTTTTTGCCAACTTGTTTTTCTTGCCTATTGTTTGATAAAAAGCCCTTGTTTCTAGTTGGAACCATGATTAATGCTGTTAATAATCAAGAAATTCTTTTGTTAAGTAATCACACTAAGCAAAACAAGTACTGGAAGGTAAAAAATATAAACTCTTCTTAAGAAGAAAGCCCTAGCAAGCAAAAACCATATGACAAAGAAAAATGCACGCAAAGTAAGTGTTCCCTGCAACAAAAAGAAAACAAGAAAATCTATATCTAAATTCTAAAGCCACGTTAAGAGCAGCAGAAGCATAAGATCAAAAGACAGAGAAAATGAAAGACTAATACAGGAAAAATAAAAATGCATCTAAGCGTGAAAAGGAATCCCAGAAAATAAGAACAGGGGAAAAAATAACAATGCAAGGAAGAAAAGCTTGAAATAATAATAAGTTCATAAAGCCAATGACGAAAGAGTATCCTGACGGGACAGATGAAATTTACCCAGAAGCCCAGAAGCAAAAAAACAAAGGAGATTGGAAATGTGAAAAAGAAGTAGCTGTAGAAATTACCTTCTTTCCTGAGAAAATGAATGGATATGGAGGAAATGGAGTGGGTAATTTTATTTTTTTTTTCTTTTGTTCCTTATACTGACTGTCTTGATAAACCGTAGTTGGTATATACTATGACGGTAACCGAAAGGCGGTTAAGTTCTCTCCTCCAAATCCAATGATTCATTAAAGATCAGCACCGTTGATGTTTTAGAGAAATGATTACTTTGATTATTGATTTGGAGTTAACGGTGATATTGGTGATGATTTGCTAGTGTAGGTTGAAGTCCACCTCTCATAACTCTTCTTTCTATATATAGCTACCGGTCTATATTCTGAACTTCTGAGCTATGATGGGTGTATTGTCCAATCAATTGCTAATTTGACATGCACTTATTTAATTTGATGGATGTGACATACTAGAATAGTCAAAAGTATTGCTAGATATATAAAAAGGTAAAAACTCAAAAAACTAGAAGTGGCTGGTTCTATTTTTTTGGTTCGGTTTAACTTTAATGGTTAATAAAATTGGGTTATTGAAATATATTACCGGAAAATAAAGAAATGTTTGAACTTTGAAACTTGAAGTACCTTCAAAATTGGTTAAAAGTAAGATCGGTTTAACCCTAATTTCTGTTTAATTTAGTACTACTACATTTTTTTTACAATTGATTAATTAATCCGAGGAGCACAAGTTTAAAGTTTTATTGAAAGGCATGTGATTATCACAAGGGACGTTTTATAGTGTGATTTTTTTTATTACTTAGCAGTTAGCACGTAGCTTATCCTATCTCAACGTAAGGGTACGTCCCGGTTTACAAATTCATTGTTCACAATTTTCTGCCCCATTTTGTGATCAAGATACTTTGATTTTGTTTGCATTATATTTTTCATTTGATTGAAACGATGCCTGCAACTGCAACCGATCCCATATTTTCTGTTTTGCATAATTAACTTTATTGGCCATTGATTAGATTAGCAACAAACAATTTCGAGTGAAAATTTAATTACCCAATGTATAACTTGCCGTGGATTCTGCCTCGTAATCTCTCAAATTGTGATCTCTTTTATTTGCTAACATTTATCAATTCATGGTCATGGGGCCTTTACCTTTGATTATATTCCTTTAGAATTTTGGTCAATTTTCCACCTTGCTTTCATTTGCAAAGTTAGACCAAGGCGTCAATCACCGGGCGAGGACACCTTATTTAGCAAAGTTTGGTACTTGTGTCATGTGGCAGCCGGGGACAAGTCACAAGAGTTGCTAAGCATTAAGAGAACCCAAGGGAAAGTGCCAAGTTGAAGTCATTTGCATTTTTTTTGTATTTTGCTTTTTATGCTTGTAAATTGTAAACTCTTAATGAAAAATGTTATTATTGCAAATGTCAAAATTTTTTTTCTTTCTTGATCCAAATAATATATACTATATATATATACCCAATCAAATTTAATAATATTGTATCATAACCAATTCGTTCGTAATTAACTTGATCGGGTAATATAAATATTTAATTTGATCCTAACCAATTCGTAATAATTTAACTTAATCAGGTAATATAAATGTTTAATTTGAAAACCGAATGGAAGGAAATTTGAAGGAAATGAATGAATGGAAATAAAAGGAGTTACTTGTACCAAAAAGATTAGAGGAGTTAGTAGGAGAGAGATTATAATAAGGGGGATATGAAGAAGAATTAAAAGAAACTTTAAAAGTTGATGGCTAAAAAGTAAAAAAGGATAGGAGGAAATAAGCAAAGTATGCGGGTGATGATTAAATGGATTAGAAAGCAAAGAGATGAATAAATAGGACCTTTGAAAGAAAATGGAATAACCCAGCCCGGAAATAATCCTATGTGACTAGAGGAGAGTATGCATGTCTACATAAAATCCATGTCAAAATTTAATTAAAACATAAATACAAGGTATTTACTTAGCATTTGCATGTTACATATCATATCAAATCACAATATCACATCACATGCACATACCGTGTGTATATATCATTAAAAATTCTCGAAAAAAATTAAGTATTATTGCACTTGGATTATAATTTTGTCATGCTTAGAAACAATAAATGTGGGAAAAGGCCAGATTTAATTTAGGCTTCTAAGTTTTAATTAATAGTACTACTCAAGATTTGCAACTTTTATAATATATATATATATGTTCAAAATGATTACAAATACAAATAAAAAACTCAGTCTGATTTCTCGAAGGCCACTAATTAGTTTGTTTTTCCCCAATTCCTGGAAACTTTAATCTCTGTTTTAAACAAAAATGTCGAACGAATATGAAATTGAGAATTGTATTTTGTGTTGTTGGTTTAAATGTATGGAATTCACTTTGCGTTGCCGTGATGATTGCATCGAACGGGTTGGTTTGTGAATGTTCCTCTATAATCTATATATATATATATA
>AWWV01011029.1:0-19278 GCA_001974805.1 Corchorus capsularis
AAATTAAAGGGTACATAGTAAACACTTCTTGTGCTTATCTAGTGATAAATGCATATTTATTTTCATTTGAAGAAAACCAAATGGGATAGTAAAAACTAATAAAATTGAAGGCCAATATTTTATTCTGACTTTAAAATTAGTAAATTTTAACCTTGAATTGATTCTATTTTGTGGTATTAGCTGCAGGTAGACTAAAATTCAGAAAAGTCCATCCAATTGATGATGATCATTGTTTTTTTGCCTTTACAAATTGATTCAAGTAAAGTATAAGAGGTTTTTTTTGTTAGAAAAGAATAGTTTGTATTGATTTTAAGAACAACATTACAGAAAAAAAGTCTTAAAAAAATTGAGACATTACAGACATCGCTCTTTCCTCGGACTTGTTAACAAAATTTACAAAGGTGGAGCAGACAATCCATCTTTGTCTAAAATGAAGGTTAAAGAATATGGGGGTATACGTTGTATCATAAAAAGTGTGTTTGATATTCAGAGGCTCAGAGCTAGAGGTGGCTTTCGGGTAGGTCAGGTTGGGTTCGAGCTTAAGTCAGGTTGGGTTAAATTTAGGTCAGCTTGATTCGGGTTCGAGTTAAATTTGAGTCAGGTTGATTCGGGTTCGGGTTGGGTTTTGGCCAGATCATTTACCAATTTTTTCTCCAGATGAATAATGTCATTAACCTTTTCAAATTTTATATGTACTTTATTAATTTACCTTTAAGATATATCTATATCTATACTATATATAAAAATACGAATAAAGGGAAACTTTATGTTTTCCGATTGTATCCTTATTTTTAAAACATATTTCCAATTGTACCTTTTTTTAAAACATATTTCTAAATTGTCATTACTAAATACTCTCTCTGTCCCATATTATATGTCCCCTTCTAGAAACATTATTTGTTCCAAAATATAAGTCCCTTTTTAAAACCCAATGCAACTTTTACCTAAGTTATCTAAATTACCTTTGTTAGTGGTAGTAGAAATTTAGTTGGAATTTAATTTATCTATTGACTATGAGGGAGTAAGTGGGAGGAGAGAGACTTAGTGGAGGGAGAGAGAAGAGGGACAAAATTGGAAAGAGAAGATAAAAGTTTATAGAAGTTAGAGTTGTAACTACTTTTCTTAAACTTTGTGATACGGTTAAAATGGACTTATATTATGGGACGGAGGGAGTAATATTTTAATAATTCCATTATTAATTATTAGATTATATAATACATATATTAAATTATATAATCCTTTGCTAAATCACATGTATGATCCTATATTCATGTGAATTTTAAGTTTACCCAATGTTTAGAAGTCCATATCTACCCATAAAATAAATAAAAAAATTATTTGGAGCTAAACTTCATGTTCGAATCGTATCTTAATTATTAAGGTCCTTAATTGAATAAAAGAAAAATTTATTTGGTACCAAACTTTATGTTGAACTTCTACCTCAATAAATATAAAATTTTAAAAAATTTCATATTCCAAACTAAAATTCATTTAAAATACTATATGGGTAAACTTAAAATTCACATGAATATATGATCATATTTCTTTAAAAGATTCTTTTCTTTGTTAATAATAAAGGGAAGTTTTGAATGGATGACAAATTTTCCTTTTGAGACCCAAGTACGTAACTTGCAAATTTCTTATAAATAATCATGACCTCGTTTTCTCTGATAGTTATGAAGTCGAGTTGAATAGTATATATGCTCCTTAGAAATAGATCGAACCTTTGACTATCTGATCTATGATTTTTTGACAGAAATAACTTAAACTAAAACTATCAGATTATTAACCTCTTTTTCTTGTCAAATCTGAACTCTAATAAGATTTATGAATAATCTATAGTAATCTGCTACCTCAGCAGAGTCGAGCAATATAGAACCCATTCACTGGGATTCAATAATTAAAACTGCTATACATCACAGAAAAATGAAATATTATATATATATATATATATATATATATATATGAACTAATAACATAATCCTTAATTGAGTGTTTCATATATGTCATTTGTTATTGCTGGATTGATGTAGCTTATGAAAAGTGTTGATACCAAAGAAAAATTGGTAATTGATCTTGAATCTAATGTTTTCATCCTGACAGATAAAATTGTTTCTAATGTTGTTGCTGCTGAGACTTGAATGTTAACAAATCATAGATTTCACTTCCAAAAGGCAGATCAATTAGTTTACAATGGAGAAAGGGTTAATTTCTGCAGCAAGAACTGCTTCCTAGCTTGCTCCTTTTTTGAGATGTTTCTATGAAATCTCTTGCTTTTGGGGTTGACTTGAATAAGCATTTCCTCAAGAAATCAACTGGATAAAGCGGAGAGAAAAGGCAGAAAGGCAGTCCAATAGTTATGCCCAAATTAAAAACCTTCACAACCCTCATGTTTGTTCGCTAGCCAAGAACAAAGGAAATCAATTCAATAGAAGAAATACAAAAAAGGAAACAATTAATATTTGTAGAACAAAGGTTAGCCAAAACAAAATAGAAAAGAACAAATACCAAGAAGTCTATGAAAGATGAATATTGAAGTGACAAATTCTTATTTACCAAAAAAAAGAAGTGACAAATTCTTATCAGCAACATGTTAATTTATAGGCAGCCTAAAACAAAATCAGAGAGTCAAGAAATCAATGTCTACCCCTCTTATCAAATCATTAGGAAAAATTTCCCATTACTCTGGGACACAACCCATTTTCACCTAACTTTAATAATCAGAACCTTGAATTCTTCGGGCTATTTACTTCCTTTGGGTTCTAAATGGATTCATTCACCAATTTGGTTCACCTTTTTACTGTGACAGCTTTGGTTTTCTCGAAATGCATCTCTGTTTAGTAATGCTTCACTCACTGAACATGATCCTTTGCAGAAAGCTTGCTATTTGATGAAACCTTTTTCAGAGGATTCCCCTACCCATTCCAATCTTTTTTCAAAAAACATAACTTTACTAATTTCTTGGTATCCACCGCCCTTTAGCTTTTACAAACTTAACTGTGATGGATCCTGTCATGGAAACCCTGGTCCTGCAGGTTGTGGAGGAATTTTAAGGAATTCTAATGGAATTTTTGTGTCTGCTTTTTCCTATTACATGGGTATTGCCACCAACATCATTGCTGAACTGATTCACTTGTCTCTTTATGGATTCTTAGGGAGGAACAGCAGGTTCAAGATCATCTCCTGAATCTGAAGAATGATATCAACATGCTCATGGAGGACTTCCTGGAGATCAGACTTAGCTTTGTCTACAGAGAAGCCAATGTTGTAGCTGACTATCTTGCAAATTTAGCCTCTAGTTCTAAGTTTTCCAATATATACTCTTCAAGTTTTCCTGATCTTACTCCTCTCTTAATTTCGGATGTTTTAGGGAGAGGAGTTAACCGAAGAGTATCTCGTCGGTCCTTTTATTTCCAGTAATGCTTGTTTAATTTCTGTACTAAACTATGTTTTGCTTTACTTTCTTTTAATACATATCTATCCTTTCGGTTATTGCAATAAAAAAAAAAAAAATCTTGAGTCGTACCCTTTGTTGTACCAAACCCATATGTAGAAATTTAATTGTTACCGGCGTCATCTCGCTGATTTATATCGCTGATTGATAAGACAAATATCTCATCTAGTAAATTTTTTTTCTTTGTATTTTTGCCATATTAGTCGACAATAATCTCCTGGTGAAATCTATAATACCATCTAATAGTAATTATTTCTCTTTTCGGTGAAATGAATATGCTAATATATTATCAAACCTGAATTCAAAGAGTTTCTTAGAAGATACCTTTGAAGGAGCGTTTATTTAAGTTTAACGATGAACAATCGAGTAATCAAACAATACGCAAAAAGGGGAAATTGATAATGAAGTGATCTCACCATGCCTCAGTACATAAAGCTCCCGGAAAGCAATAATCAGTAACTTACGTCGAATCGATGAACGATTACAGAACGGAGTATGAAAGGCGAGACCAAAGGGAAGGAAGTAAAATTACCAGAAATTGAAACAGAGAAACAGATGGAGACATAGAGGTTAAAGAGCACAATATGGAGAAAGATCATCACCTTCAAATAAATCAGGATTGTGGGATAGAATAAACAACTCTCGTGGTAACTGGTAAGCATAATAATTTATAGACTTTCAAAATGAATTCCATGAACCGAGGCAGTGAAAACTGTTGAAAAGATCACACAAAGAACAACCCCTATCCCTAAAATTTAAGAGGATGCCAGCCAATTTTTTTCTTAAAAGAGCAACATCTGAACATAGTTCGAAGCTCAAATATTTGACTACCTCAACGATATATGTAACACGTTGTTAGTTATGAAATCCTGATTCGTTAAAGGCTTAGAAACTGAAAACTAAATCACGTATTCACACCCAAGTTAGCTTATAATCCTCTCCTCCGAGCTTATCATTATGCTTTCCACCGTGAATAAAAAAGCATTTCATCAAAAATGATATTTTGCAAGAGGGAAGCAGATTGAATTAATGCTTTCTATGATCTTGCTAATAGTGATATTTCAGGATCCAATGGAAAATGGATCTTAATACCCATTCTCTGACAGAAGAAGTAAATAATCCTCACCGTGAAATATTAAAATTACAATCAAGCATATGGATATCAATAAACTCCATGGAATGAAGTTTACGATTAGATAAAACGTGGGGGATCCTGATCCTGATGCTGCTATCGTAGCTGCAATCGGAACCATTCATTTACCTTATTAACTGATCTCTTGATCAATTGCAACGTTTTCGTGTAAAACGGTTTCTATTTTATTCCGCAACAATTGTTTGGAACATCGACATTTTAATTGAAATCCTTGATCATTAGTATGGTGCTCGGACTAAAAGCAATCGATTCCAAAGCCAAAGTTTATTAATGGGAACTTTATTGGACAAATGAATGAGTCGTTACTCCAACTGTTGAAAACGGTACATACCAATTGGCGCTTGTGCAAACTTATTCCTTATTATTTCAGGCAACATTAAGCAATTTTGGAATATCAATCTCAAATCTATTTTTCCGACATTGACAACGTAATTGAAATCTTTGATGAGTAAACATGGAACCATTGTTGCTATATCGATATCACCGCATTATTTAATTACAAAGCTTTTATTTCTTAATTCATGAATTCTTCTTCTTTAGCATTCTCCATTTCTTGATCTCCCTTCTTCTCTGTTATTCCTGCCTCCTGCCGTTGTTAATTTCCCTCTTTTTGATTCATCTGTTGCCTGTTGGTACCTATATCAATACAATTTGATTATTGCACCCTCTTAATTGAATATGTTTGTAGTGTTTGTTTTTCAAGACTTACATTTCTTGTACCCTTGTAGTCTCTCGTATGTCCAGATCTACATATATCTTTGTTGCCGTATATGTTGATAAAGTTGCTGCTCCCTCAAAGTATCTGACTTTCATGCCGCTGAAAATCACTGCAGATCTTGTTGACTGATAAGAAAGGAAAAGCAGGAGAACCCAAAATTAGTCATTCGATTAAGATTACCAATAATTCAATCAAGTAACCATAAGGATTGAGAAATCTCGGTATAAAAAAAAACGATTGAGAAATCTGTAAAAGGGTCAATGAATAAATAACAAACAGGGAAACCCATCTAAATCGCAAAAGGCAATGAGTAAAAATTTTGAAATTATAGTTTCTATTTTGTTCAATTGATTTTGGGGAACCAATTTATATACATAATACATAAACCAATTCTTTCCTCTGCTCAACTTGAATCTGCAATTTTTCTCAAGAAAATCAACTATGAAATCAACGAATACTTTCCAAATTATTAGATATATAAAGTACCCTATGATATGGATGGCGGAGGACAAACCTTTTTTGGGCTTTCTTGGTCACGTTGAACTCAGCAATTTCCTCTTGATATTTCTGGACCTCTTCTTCTTATTAGGGCATCGGTCGGCTTGGACTTCGCCTATGGCTGTTGCTTTCGCTTTCTCTGCAAAAGCTGTGTTCCTTGCTACTGTAGCCATCTATTGAGCGATCGGAAGTCGAAGGAAGAGAGGGCATGGAGGGGAAGGGAGATAAGGAAGTGACTGAAAAAAAATTACAAACAGACGGTCAGCCTAACATAGTTGGGTAGTTACATTAAAAACTCCATCACTCCATTCAATATTGATTTGAAACGTTTAAATATTCATAGCAATAACATAATCTGAAATTTCATTTTTATATAATCAAACGTAGAGGAACCAAGCAATAAAAAGGGAAAAAATATATGAAATCTTGTAAAAACCATAACAAAAGGCACAACTACGATACATGATCAGAGGAAGAGCAAAAGAAAATAGAATCAAAGAAATATAATCACCAAAGAAATCAGAAAACAATTGAAACACAGAAAAAAAGATGAAACACACAGAGGAGGTTAAAAAGCAGAGTATAGAGAAGAACAACTACCAAGAAATAAATCACAATTGTGGAATATTCTTAGAAAAATACAGTAAAGAGCAAAAAGGACAATGATGAGATGAAGAAGAGAGCAGGCAGAGGAAGCTATTTATACTAATTGAAAGACCTCCTAAGCCTTCACAAACGAAGATAAGATTTACCAAACCTAACCTAAACGATGTAACCTTCTCTCACCTAGAAAAAGTTGATCCGTTAAACCTCTTAAAAATTAAAAACCAAATCACGCATTCACACTCAAATTAGCTCATAATCCATCACCTATTTTATTTTATTTTTTCAATATTTTTTCCTTAAAACCGAAAAAAACAGAGAAAAAAAAAGTGGGGAAGGAGAGAGGGATGAGAGAAAGAAGAAATGAAAGCAAAAGAAAAAATCGAGAGAGAGAGGATGACCGTCCAAGGGGCTTCCATACCAAACCTATCAACGTTTCAAAAATTGGATGTTGCAAAAGGAAAGGAAATAGAGTTTCTGATGTAGCTTCCACACATATCAAGCCAACTCATAGAAACCATTTTCACACCAAACGTATCCACCATAGACTTCTATTTTCTACTTTAATAATATTAGAAATTAGAAAATAATATTGGAGAGGGGAGGGGGCTGCTGACGTGGCATAGCTGTATGAGCTCTATTTTATCTAACTTTAATATATAGGTATAGATATAAGCATACTGAACCAAAACTGCCATGTCCAATGAGATAATTACTTTGATTTAATTGCTTGGTACCTTGCTCCAACTCTTCCATTGTGAACCTTCCTCCCTGAGTGTTCCAAATAAATTAGATGATCCTGCTGCAGCAATTTTGAATCAATTAAGAATGTAGTTTCTGAACAAGTGAAACATTAATTTTAGTTTTGATGAAAGCTTATCTCTTGAGAAGGATATTATGAGGAACCTGTATCTGAATTCCTGTTGGAAAATTTCTTATTCTTTGATTTGCAGATCCCAGATGATTCCAATCACCACAGCAGCAAATGCAAATGCTCCAATACCAACTCCCACTACACTTGTTCAACACTGAACCTGCAACTCTGAAAGAACCAACAAAGTTATGAAATGGAAGACTAAATTCCAAATTCAATAACTCAAAACATTATATTACCTGAACCAGAAACTAGATCGATGTAAGTATAATTGAACTTTGCTCGACTCAAATTGGTTTCTGAAACAATTGCTAGAAAGCTAGCTGGCTAGTCTTCATAATTGACCAGCAACTCATCAAAAGCCTGATATATATAGATGATGATCAACATCCTGTTCTTAGAAAATAAACCCTTTTTTTTTTTTTATCTCATCCGGTATCAGGGTTTTGTCCTATCCGACCCGCTTTTTATTCAGGGTTTTTTTTTTTTAAATCTTATATATATATAATATATAGATGATGAGGATGGGTTGGGTCTGGAAACATTATATCCAAATTATAAAGGCCAGCCCAGCCCATAAGTCTGACGAGTACCCAACTCATTGTTGGGTCTAACTTCTCTTCTTTTTGTTTTTCAAAATCAAAGCGTTTTAATGCTAGCAAATTGGGCCATTGTTGGGGAATGTTGTCAAACGGTCAAAATTTTCAAAATTTTGAAAAAGATCACGTAGATCAGCATTGGTTTCCCAAGCCCGTTAACAAATTCCATTTTTTAAAACACTATATATACGTAATAAAAACAAAATAAAATAAAAATATTGGAGTACAAGAAAAAAAAGAAAAAAGGAAGATCCCTCTCGTTGGAGGTTTTTTAAATTTTGAAAAATCCATTAACCCCTCCAACGACGCGCGCCACTCCCTTTCTCTCTCTGTACTTTCCTTTTATATATTCATTTCTTTTTCTCTCTCTCTTGGTCTCTCTTTCTCTTTCAAAGTAGATATTTTCATTGAAACACCAAAGGCTCAGATCTGTCTCTTTATCTTCTTCTTGCAAATTATCACTGTAAGCTCTATTCTTTTTTCCGCATTTCCATCTTTTTTCTTTCATTCTGTTCTTTGGTTGTTTACTCATGCCTGAAATGTTCAAGTTTGATTGCTAATTTGATTTTCTTTTGGAGTTCAAATTTTTGTCAAATTTTATAAACATTTAGTTGAATTTCATTTGGGTTTAGCTTACGATAATCATATTTTATCTGGGTTCTTTCTTGTTTATGCCTTTGACTGTATATTGTATGCAATGCTATATTTTTTCTGTTTATGGGTCAACTAGCAAGAAACCTTCGATTCGTTTTGCATTGTGACTTAGGGTTTATTTCTTGAACATTTTATTTTCTATAGCGAACAATAAATCTGGGGTATATGTCATGAGTCTTAATTTAGCTATTGACAGAACTTTCCAGAATCCCCATTAAGAAAGATGAAACTTTTAAGAATTACACTTTATATTGTATTGAACTCCAGTGACCCAATAAATAATGTTCCATTAATTCTGGTATAATGGATTTTTAGGTGAAATTATGTTCCTTTCTTTCAATTTAGCAGCAAACAAATGCAGTGTTTCATTTCAAAATTAAAACTCTTCAATCAATTAAAGGGATATTGGGCTTCATAATCAAAATGTAGGAGCTTATATTTACACTCAACCAAAATCCTGTTGTTCTTTGAATAGTCTGTTGATGGATTTGTTGTGATTGGTTATATGTTAGCTTATGCAATACTCAATTATTGATGGTTATCTGTTTGATTATTGTCTCAGAGGATGGAGTCTCTTCCCGATGCCATTGTTCAATACATCTTGTCACACTTGAATAATGCCCGGGATGTTGCACTTTGTAACTGTGTATCCAAGAGATGGAAGGAGTCATTGCCTTACCTTAGAAGTCTCTACTTTCCTCGCAACTCCTTTGATAGCCACTCTGGCAGTGATAGCCCGGACACTGTTATCTGGAAAATGCTTTCAACCATTGTATGCTTAGAGGAGCTCGTTGTTTACAGTCCATTCACCAGTGCGGGCCTCGCCTCATGGCTGTTGCTGGTGCATTCATCACTTAAGCATCTGGAGCTCAGAATGGATAATATTACCGAGCATCAGACATGTCTTGATGCCCCTTCCAAATTGGACTGCATTAGTGCGGTGAAAAATTTGGAGTCCTTGAAGCTCTGGGGTGTGCTAATGGCTAATCCCCCCAAGTGGGATGTTTTTAAAGACCTTAAAAGCCTTGAAATTGTTGGAGCAAGATTGGAGGATCCTGCATTATCTGCTGCGCTAAGGGCATGCCCTAATTTGACTAACTTAGTTCTGCTTGGTTGTGAAGGGATTAGATCAGTGTCAATTGAGTTGCCATTCCTAGAGCGGTGTAAGCTGGACTTTTATGGCGTAGGGAATTGTTCCCTTTCTGTCACCTGTCCAAAAATTGAACTTCTTGAGGTGCAAGGCTGTAGTTGGATCAGAGTTCGTGAGACTGCATGCTTAAGGAGCCTTTCAATTGCGAACAATGCTGGTAATTATTACACTTATAATTCTAGTATGCTGTACTGTTTTGTGTGGGTTTTCTTTCCATGGGTAATGAAAAGAACAACAATTTGAAGTGAACTTTTAGTCATCATTTTGTTTTTTGATGCTTTCAGGTAGAGTATACATGGTGGACTTTGGAAAGCTTTCTGCCCTTGAATTTTTGTCCATGAGGGGGGTCCAATGGTGTTGGGATGCAATAAGCAAAATGCTAGAATTGTCTAGCGAGGTGAAGCATCTCTACATGAAGGTTGAATTCACAGGAGATTTGGAGACCCTTTTACCCTTTCCAGAGGTTGACTTTGTTGAGTTTTTCAATAGCCATCCCAAGCTGCAAAAGTTTGATATTCATGGAGCCATGTTTGCTGCCCTTTGCCAGAAAAACAGCCTGAAAAATGTAAGTTGATAACAAGGTGGTTTTTATTGTTGATTCTCCGGCCAAAGTTGACCTTCAAAATTGCATGTCCTAATCAGGAAAATAAATTGTGTTTGCAGGTGGAACCTGGCTTTGTGATTCCATGTCTAGAGGAAGTCGTGGTTCAAGTGCGATCACCATTGAACGCAGAACAAAAAATGAGCACCCTGGAATCCCTTCTTAAGTATGGGAAAAATCTGAAGACAATGGTAATAAGGATTCTTCAAATGAAGAGCTCCCATAGCAGCACAGATGATTTCTTTGATGAGATCTGCAGGCTTAGGTTCATGAACCGCAAAGTTGTTCGTATAGAATGAAGCTTGCAAAGGGCACTTTCTCAAAAAATTTTGCTGTTAAGTGAGCAGAGCACTGAACAGTTTTGACTGCTAATTGATTAAGCACATATGATTGCTTAATGATTGTTCTCAACAAGATACTCCCAGTCCCAACTTTTAATTTCTTACTTATTGTTGTGTACTTCCGATCCACTCAGTATAAGAAAACTTGGATTAACATTTGAGTTTTGACTCAACAGAAGGCTGAATTGGCCCCTTGTTTATTTGCTGTCTATGTTTTAGCCTGAATCAGTAAATGGATTTTTCTGAAGTTTTACAAATGTTTATGTAGTAGTGATCAATTTCAAAGCTGGAATCAGATACTTTTCCTGCGCTAATTCCATGCATCAGTTACTCTCAATCAAATCTGGATGAAGAAAAATGCAGTATTCCTGCAAACAAGCCCCGCCATTTATGCATTAAGAGAGCCTACATACGCATTCAGTTCTCTCCAATCAGAAGAAAAATCCGACAAAAACACCAAAAAGCTTTTTGCCCTTCAAAGTTCAAGCAACATGCTCATTTATGATATAGATAATTTGATGCTAAATCAAACTATGAACCAAGTGCCGTTGGAATGCAAATCAGATGTAAAAAAAAAAATTTCTAGAGAACTAAGGTTGGGTGTAACGTGGTATTTGGATTAATTCTATATAAGTTAGGAGGAAAATAAACCATTTCTCTTAAAAAGTATGATGGTAAATCTTAATATATATTCTTCTAATAGTATCAAAATTTTCCTTCTGCAACATTACATGAAATGAAAAATAACAAGAAAATAAATCAAGTTTTTGAATTCCCTCATCGTGTCTGGTCAAACATTTAGATTAGTTTCTTCTTTTGGAAGAAGCGCTTCAAGTATAATACTTGCAGACTTGAAACTGCTATGCAGATACCCAAGGACATGATACTAAACCATGCGACTCTACCATTTGTGGACTCACTCACTGTCCTCATTTCTGCTTCTCTGTTACCAAATAAGGATGAGAAAAATGGAGGATGTCAGCTTACTTCAAAGAAAACCTCAAACTTTGAATGTTGCCCTAACAGAAACAGAAACAATTACCTGCTCTTCAGATAGAGTAAATTCTCATGAATAGCTTCGACTGCTCCTTCGAGTTTCCTTAGCTCGAGCTCAACACCCTATATGTATATAAGTATGATGAAACACACAAATGCAAACAATTAAGAAGCATAACGACACAAGAATACAAGAGAAAGTTTAATGACAATGTAAATATGCACTACTCATAAGGAAATTCAACTCATTTCCTTTCTAAAACTAATTTCTTAATTAGAAGTTGTGATATTAAGAAAACTTATCAAAGGTCACTTAAAAAGTTTCAACTCAACAAAATACTACAAGAATTCCAAGCTTTGTATTTGCATAAAAGCAATTCATAAACCTCACTGTTCTCAGAAATCAACAATTACTGTATAAATTCCATTTGAGATTGGAGCCAAAGTTGATTAGTACTATTTGAGTCTGATGAAAGATGGAAGTTTCGCAATCAAGGACTTCGCTCACAAATTTAATACCAGGACATGCAAAATCTCAACTATGATTATCTTAAGACTAAAAGAAAACTATTTAGAACTAACATTTTGTCTGAACTAGGAGCAGGACCGCCCAAAGTCTCCTTCCCAAGTCCAGACACGATTAAAGGCAAAACAAGGAACTTCAATAATAATAAAAAAAAGCTCACCTCAATCTTTTCTTTTCTTGCAACTGACTCCCAATCTTTGGCGGCAATCCCCGTTTTCCAGTCAATGTTGACACTAACCTCTCCACCTCCATGACTATGGGAATCTGACCAGAAACACGCTAGGTAATTGCCAGCCTCCTGTGTTGTGAACGCAAATTGACCATGCGTCACATTCTCCCTATGGTGAAGATTGTTTCCATAAGGGGATGTCACCTATACAATATAAACTATATATGTTAGAAGTGTGCTGCAAGTAAATTATGCTTGAGGATATAAAAATTGCCTTAAAATGTGTGCTGCCTTTGGGATTTTGCAACTTCCTTATCAGAGATTAAAATATAAGGGAAGGAATGATAAACCATCGAGTGGTGTTGGTAACTTGGTCTTTGTTCAAAAACATGGTACCATATCCCCTTGAATTACTTTTCAACTTAGAGGAGGAATCAATTGAACAGTAACAAAATTCCACAGGACCCCAAGAATTCATTGCATGTTCTTCCATAACCACAACCCCACACCCCCCAAAAAAAACAACAAAAAAATTCTTTGACATCTCTGTTTTCTGTAATTGCAAGTGCTTCTATGGACTACGGCCAAAAAATGCTTCAGCTTTTAGCTGAAATTTTGATAGCTAAAAAAGGTCAATTATTTCCCCTAAAACAAAACTAATTCTACATCTACATCGAAAACAAGCTAATTCAGGCACAACAATAACCAATCTACTGGATTTTAAAAGATATGAACATAAAAGTCAACCCTTGCAGCATCAACTCATTTAAATTAACAAAAACAAGAGCAAATTTAAATAATTTTATCAATTTTCCTCAATTTCTAAAATTTTTAGTTTTAGGCGTAATTATTATTTATCCATCGAAACAAGAATAATTATTATAACAAAGAAGTCGTGTCTAAACTGTAGGCATTCCTTCCGAACAGATCAAAGGAGAAAATTTTGAAGGAAAAAAAGGGAAAAAGAGAAAAAAGAACCTTCACGGAAATGGTAGGGATGAGGCCGTGATCCTCAGAAACGACAACATAATCAGCCAAAACGACGACGTTGCTCTGGATTTCCTCGGAGACGCACTTGGTGCCGGTGGTGGGAACATTCAACCATATGGCGTGAGCGACCGGAGCAAGAGTAAAAGCGAAGAGTAAGATCAGGGTTAACGAAGAGGGGCATATCACCGCCATAGCATTCCCCGCCATGTCTCTCAAAAACGAAGTCGTTTATTATTCTCTTGAGGTTTTGCGGAGATCGGAAAAGTTGAAAGGGGCGTAGTTTGACGAGGAGAATTACTTTGGATTTGGATCTGTCTGTCTCGACTCACGAGTCACGAGCACCAAACCAAAGAAGCAACGGCCAGCTCTCCTTCAGTTTCCTTCTTTGTTTTCTTTATTGCTTCGATTTTTTTTTCTTTAATTAAATACAAGCTTTGACCTTAAACCCACATCTTAAAATAAATATAATCAGAGTGGAGTGCATTTTATTCATAGAAAATAAAAACCATAATAATATAAATTTATAATAATAATAAAAAAAACTCATATTTGTACTTGTAGGCACTAGGCTGTAGCTGATAGTATTAGCCAAAAATGTGATTTTAAAATTTAACCATAAAGTTAACCCAAAATTTTAAACAAGTACTATGATTTATAGAGTAAGAAGATGTGGTAGGCCACCAATAATAATTTCTCTAACTTATATGTTAGAAAAATACTATATTATGATTTTTTTTAGCAGAAATTCTACAATAATTAAAAATGCAACTTATGTAAAAAAAAAATAACACAAAAATTTTCTTAGGAAGATGCTATTATAATTCTTTTTGTTAGATTACTATAATTTTATTATTTATAGATTAAGCCTCGTTTATGTTAATAAAAAAAAAGAAACTACTGGAGGAAGCCTACACATTTATCATCTTATTTATTTACTTACATTAGTATCTTTTAATGTAGTTAAGCCTATGGCTATGAGCCTATATTTTTTGAAATAGTTACATAGAGCAAGTTGCCATGATAGAGCGTTCGCTCTTGCATGCTAGTTGCTCCTTCCTTGCAAGGAATTTCCAGGAATTGTTCCATCTCAGAATTTGGGGCTTCTCAACCGTACAAATCATGGGAATTCCTTCGAGGATATTGACGATAACCATGTTGGTAGTTGCCTAAATAGAGCAGGATCAATACTATAAATTATTATGATTAATGGCTTAAAGTTAGCCAAATTTGCCTCTGCAGGTTGTGTCCAGCAGAAACGGTGAATTCATGGCTATTGATCTTGCCAGTGGGGAATGGGTGGAATATGAATATGATGGTGCTAAGCATCAATTAAATGTCACATTATTTCCCATTTTCATGACCAAAATCCAAAGTCCCGCTTTTGTCTATGGATCCCTATACAATTTTGACAAATCTGGGATTTCTGACCGATTGCTCGAGGACCTTAGTTTCAGACTTTCACAAATGATTCCTACATTGGCAACCCAAAGTTATGTGGATACCCATTGTCAAGGGGATGCGACCATTCCAACTTCCAAGGCCCAAGAACATAAACACCATCAATATCTGATGAATGATGTAGGAAAATTTGATTGGAAATTTGCAGCAATGCGATATGGATGTGGCGTTGTTTTTGGATGCAGGAAAACCACATTGGCAAGTGAAGACATTCCAGTGAGCTCCCAAACATAAAATTAAAGGCAATTAGGCCAATGTCTGCATTCAAAAAGTCAATTATCAGTAGTTTACTGGGATGCAGACTACAAAACAGAGATATTCAACACATTGTATCTTTTCTTTTAGCCTTAATTGATGGGAAATGGTTGAAATAACACAGGAAAATGGTACTATATATGAGAAGGGTTATCAAGCTCAAGCTCCATTCTTTTATCTGTTAGATTTGTAATTACTAGAAAGTACTGTTAATCCAGCCATGTCAATAACTCCACCATAATCCAAGTTCCAGCATAAATCAATCAAAACAAACATAGGATGCACAATCTCTAAGATCTTCAATCCAGACTCTTGCCATATATTCTATTCTTTAAAAAAGATAAATTTGGTACTGTCAATAATTTGGTCAAACCGATTGTTGCACTTTTTCTCTGCCAGGCATATAGTAATTTGCCAAAGCAGTATGAAGATTGCAAGAACTTTGATCACAGTATCCCATTTTGCCCCTCAAAAAAGATTATTGACTCAATTCCAATGTCCAAGAAATATGTCTATAGGTAGATTTTGGAGAGCTACTATACCTGTGTCGACAATTGTAGGTTCATCTCCAGGCTCCAGCAGCGAAAAAGTCAGATACTTTTATGAAATATATCTCCTGGAATATCAATATCAAACAGCTGAAAAAAGAGGACAGTTATTATCTGTCTTGAGCATCCCATCAGAATCGTAGAAAGGGGAGAAAGATCCAATACTTTGTGATAACCTAGTAATAGGCTTTACATTCCTTTCTATGCTTAGCCTTCAGCTTTCCATCCGGTTCAAAGACACAGCAAGTATTATAAAGCAGACCATTGAACAATTCTAGAATAGACCTTTGTGATTCGGTAGCAGGAAGCAACTTTTGATAACAATGTTAAAAGGATGGCGACATATCTTCATTACCAAAATCCTCAGCATACTCGGCAAGAAGTTATCAGCAGAGTAAGGGCAATTCTAAATTTCCTATCAGAAACAAGTAAATCAACATCCATAAACCCAAATCAGTGTTCTTTAATTGATCAACTTACTTTCCTACAACCATTTCCAACTCAAGTTCTGCCTTCAAAATTGCTTCCAAGAAAACCAGAAAAGCAACTTCAAATTTGTCAAATAGCTAGAGCTAACCTGTCTTGTGCTATGAACATTACAGCTATGGGTAGTAATATTATAAAATTAAAAAAATTCTTGTAAGCAGGGCTTTGCTTTAATTACATATATCTAATGAAAACCAGGGGATATTATAGTGACATGGAATTACAGGCATCTAAAGAACCTCGAGGTTCTAGACTTCTAGTTATCTAAATGCTTGCTAAAAATAATTGCAGAGTAAGCATATAAAAGAAACATGAGCCTGCATATTGGTCTCCTGGCAGATAAGTGCCCAGTTTCTGTATTGATATTTCAATGAACAATGAACACGCCCACTTTTGCCTGATAAATTGCTCCCCTGCAGTAAAAAGAGCTCATGCTCATTATAAAGCAATTTTAGATTCTTTTTAGGGAACAAATCGATTAAAACCAAAGGAAGTAATAGCCCAAAAGAATGAAGAAAATATAGATATTAAGAAGAAGAGAAGAGATTCATTATGTTATTCAGGAGAAGAGAAGTAAGCTATTAAGCAAGTTCTACAATGACGCACTGCAAACACAACATGTGTGTTTTAGCTTTATAATTGCATATCCTTTTGGTTTTAACCCTTGGCAATTGTTACACAGTAATGTCAACACCAGCATTTGCATAGCTTACTTTTATAATGTTATAATGATGGGTTATGATTGATAAGAAAGTCATAGTGTCAATAATATTGTCACCATTGTAATAACATCATTATTATAGACAGAATGCTGCACATTTTATCATATGCATAGCTATCTTAAGCCCAAGCATTACTTCTTATCAGTGCGGAGAGTAAATGACACTAGGGAGGAAAAGTCAGGTTTACTAATAACCTTTAAAAGTTGATCGACACGTAGGACCAACTAATTAAGGAATCACAATTACCTGCAAGGGTAGAATGAATTCTGGATAGTAGATACTGAAGCAATGGCATGGCATACTTCACTCCCCTACAGTTCATCCCCAAATGCTGCAAAAATGGTTTCACATGCAGATCTATCAGTTTCAGTCATTGTTTCAGGAGAAATGTCAATATCATCAACATTTATCATCTATGAAATCATATTCTGCAGAAACCTTCCCAGCTAATACAGCAAAACTTAGAAAGCATGCTCCTTTTTAAAAATGAATACTCCCATAAACCACAAGATTTGAATAATATACATAAAAAACCATCAAATTTCTTGAATAGCCTCTAGGCAACTTGCAATAACAATCCCATAAGGACTTAACAGCAAGAAAACTTACCCACAAAAAGAACACAGAAGAACTCGAGAGATTATTAAGACAAGAAATGCAATTAGGATATCAACTGTATATCTGGTATGGATGATGGCCATAGAATGTGCACTGATCCATCAAAATTGGAAGGGAAAAAAAATATTCTCATACAAGAAATGCGCAAATAGTACCTGTTAGCAATGCCACCATAAAAAAGCTGGCAAAGTTGAGTATCACTTCCCACATCCATATACTTGCATCATCAAAATATCTAGAATTCTAGATGCCCAAGTGCAAAACCTATTTGCAACCACCTCTTACTCTGCTTTAGCCACCTTCACTGATTGAGCAAGGTACATCTGATCAACCAACAAACCCTCATGTTCCATGTTAAGAAGGACCAGTTGCCACTCACTGGCTCCATATCTCTTTCCCTCTTCCTTGTCCCCCCCCCCCCCCCCCTCCTTCCTAGCTCCCCCAAAACCAAGAAGCTAACCAAATGGTCACCAATATCGTAAAAGTTACACATGGACTTTCCAGAAACTGGTTTATAGGTGTCTAATGAACAGTCACAAAACAACTCTGAATATAAAATTCTATTGCTAATAATGGTCGTAACAAATGCACCATTATACCTTGATGTACAATAGGAATGCTACTGTTGTACCGTTTAGCATTCAATAAGAATGCCATGTCCCAAAGTATCTTATCTGAACTCATATCACAGGAAAAATAATAAAATGAAACTAAGGGAAAACATAGCTGTGCTACTTTATGGGTGTCCAGTGAATATTAGACAGCTACAAAATGACTCTAAATATAAACTTAAATTGTAAATGTACAATAAGAGTGACATGTAGCAAAGTAAATTACTTGATCCGGCACCTCTGTACCTTTATGTATAATAAGAAAGCCATCTTGTGCCATACTGCATAATAAAAATTCATGTAACCAACTTTTACTTGGATGCACCATTATACCTTGATGTATAATCGGAATGCAACTGTTGTGCCATTTAGCAGTCAATAAGAATGGCATGTACCAAAGTACTTTATTTGAACTTGTATCACTAGAAGAATAATAGAACAAAACAGGGAAAAAAAAGGACATAGCTGTCATTTCATGGGTGTCCAGTGATATTAAACAGTTTGAAAACAAATTTGAATATAGAACTTGAATCTAGCGTATCAGAAGATATGGAGTGGAGAAGGGGGCATGAGCCTTCAAGATGGTCCATATTTCATTGCACAATAAAAGTGCCAGGTATCCAAGTGTACACAAGTTGGCACCACTAAACCTTTATGTATAGTAGGAATGCCATCACCAAAAAGAATTCTTACCAACCTTTATTGGATGCACCATTATACCTTGATGTATAATAGAATGCCATCCTTTTACTGCAAAATAGAAATTGCCAACTTTTACTCGGATGCACCATCATACCTTGACATATCAGGAATGCCACTGTTAGCATTCAAAAAGAATGCCATATTTATGTACCAAAATATCTTACTTGAACTTGCATCATTCGAGAAAAGATAGAACAAAACCAAAAGAAGGCATAACTGCCATTTCATGGGTGTGCAGTGAATATTAAACAATCACCAAACAACTTTGAGTATAAAACTTTAATTGAAAATGGTGGTGTATCAGAAGAAATAGAGTGGGAAGGGAGCATGAGCCTTCAAGATAGTTCATATTTCATTGATGTATAATCGGAATGCAACTGTTGTGCCATTTAGCAGTCAATAAGAATGGCATGTACCAAAGTACTTTATTTGAACTTGTATCACTAGAAGAATAATAGAACAAAACAGGGAAAAAAAGGACATAGCTGCCATTTCATGGGTGTCCAGTGATATTAAACAGTTTGAAAACAAATATGAATATAGAACTTGAAT
>AWWV01011030.1:0-94514 GCA_001974805.1 Corchorus capsularis
GGGGGCATGCGCCTTCAAGATGGTCCATATTTCATTGCACAATAAAAGTGCCAGGTATCAAAGTGTACACAAGTTGGCACCACTAAACCTTTATGTATAGTAGGAATGCCATCACCAAAAAGAATTCTTACCAACCTTTATTGGATGCACCATTATACCTTGATGTATAATAGGAATGCCATCCTTTTACTGCAAAATAGAAATTCTTGTTGCCAACTTTTACTCGGATGCACCATCATACCTTGACATATTAGGAATGCCACTGTTGTGCCTTTTAGCATTCAAAAAGAATGCCATATTTATGTACCAAAATATCTTACTTGAACTTGCATCATTAGAGAATAGATAGAACAAACCAAAAGAAGGCATAACTGCCATTTCATGGCTGTGCAGTGAATATTAAACAATCACCAAACAACTTTGAGTATAAAACTTTAATTAAAAATGGTGGTGTATCAGAAGAAATGGAGTGGTAAGGGAGCATGAGCCTTCAAGATATTCATATTTCATTGCACAATAAGAGTTTCAGGTATATAACAAGAACTGGCACCACTATACCTTTATGTATGGTAGGAATGCCACCACATTGTGCCTTTAATTGCATAAATAGAATTCTCATTACCAACCTTTATTTGGATGCACCACTATACCTTGTTGATGTATAATAGGAATGCAACTAAAACACTTTAAATGTTTATTTGCACCAATTTCCCCTTTCACAATGTAATAGAATGCAACGAATGGCTCTAATTGGCACCATTATACCTTTATGTATAATAGGAGTACCAACACTTAAAAGCATAATATGAATTCGGGTCATATGCTCCACCGATAAAAATATTAGGGTTTTGAAATTTCAGAAAAACTTTGTCACACTTGAAAACACAAGTATGAATTTAGGTCATAGGCTCCGCCGGTAAAAACATAGGGTTTTGAAATTTCAGAAAAACTTTGTCAAAACCAAATTGCAAAGTTTATTCAAGAATTCAAAGATCAGAGAAAAGCAAAAGTTCATTCAGAAATATTCTTAAACATCAAGATTGTTGACAAAGGTAAAGAAAGAGCACGAGTAATTTAACAATACCTTAAAAGCGGTAGAAAATAGAAATTGAGAGCCCCATGGCAGAGATCAACAGAGCAAAGAGCCCATGGCGGCGATCAACAGAGCAAAAATTCTTTTTTTGAGGGAAGAGCAAAATTATTCTAATTCCGCGCTCTTGCCCTCTTTTTCTTTTTTCCGAATCGAACTTAGATTCAACGGTAGAAATCTATGGGGAGTATTTATAGTTGGGAAGTTTAATGCGGTGTACATCGCGTCGTAATAACGCCAGGCGCGTTTATCCCTAACGGCTCCCGCTCTTTCTTTTTGATTAATTGGGCCAGGCCCAGTTCTAGTGTTTCCTCCTCCTTTTAAATTACGAATCCGGATAATTTTTCGTTCCTTGTAAAGTTTTTTTGTTTGTCTCAGAATAATATTTTGGATTGATATAAAAAAAATAAAAAAGTTTTGGATGAAATTATTAATTTTTTAATTAATAAATTAAATAATCAAATCAAATAAAAACTTTCTTTTTTTTTTCATTTGACACGTTTGATTCCGAATACTTTCACTAGTGGTTGATGCATGTTTTTCTTTACCGAAGAATTAGATTGGATTTCATTTTCGTCTTCTTCGTGAAAAAAAGTAAAAATGATTTCATTTTTTCAATGATTGGTAAATGCACCAAGTCTCTGTCTCTCTCTCTTTTATTTTTTTATTTTTTTGATACAATTTTTTTTGGGGGGTCGAAAAGGATTAATCTTTGACAATAAAACCCAAGAATACCCTTGTGATTTAATAAAAAATTAAGAAATTAACTTGGTAAGAAATTAATTTAGTAGTAATTAGTATACAGTACTACTAGTACTTTCTAAAGGGCAATGGATGTTATTTTCAACGGTCATTGAAATGAGGTCCCAGTCTCAAACATTGTTGTTCCATATCAAAATTCCTATTTGCTCGTGAGCTGTCAGAGCATTTTCCAAATTCTACATTATTGGTGGTAGCCATAGAATTCAAAAAGACAACAATTTTTGGTGCTTGACAATGTCAAATGACCTATTTGAATTACGACCCCACCATTCACTACGTTAAGATTCCCAATCCTTGATTTTTAGATAAGGAAAGATAGCCAATTAGCCATCCACATCTCTACCGTCTACCCTACCAAATAACCAAACAATGGAGAAAGTAAATTGGAACCTTGTTCTTCTCTGGGATTAAAGTCTAAATTGATTCATCCCAAAATGTAAAAGGGGCATTCCAAGTTTCCAACGGTCCAATATGGTTCAATCTCACATAATCAAGACTTAACTAGTCAAAAATATGGGATGATTAGGGCATAAAAAAGCTTATGAGACTGATTGGGATTAATGACTAATCACTAAATCTAAAAATCTAACAATCTATCATCAGATCACGTGACTAATAACGTGTATAATATGCTTTTGTTCTAAAAAAAAAAAAAACCTTATGAGACTGCTTCAGATCAATGACTAATCACTAAATCTACCATCAACGTGTATAATATGCTTTTGTTCATATAATTTATAATTTTCATTCTAGAAAATCATAAGATAAGAATAAAAACCCATTCATGGAATGAAATCATATTCCTAAAGTTGATCTAAATGGTCATTGCATATATATTTTTTTAATATTATAATAAGGACCAACATTTTATTCTTTAATTCTTTTTATCACTATAGTAGAAGAGTACTATTTAGTTGACAAATAGAACCAAAGTGGCCATCCTTTAAATGATTCTCCATCCACTAACCTTTTTCCTTCCATGTAAAATAATTCACTAGTTAGATCTGTGCTTGAATTCACACACACCAACAACAATATCAGAGAAACATGGAAGCCCTCCTCTCCCAATTCACCTTCCTCTCAGATCAAGCTCTGCAAGACAAGAACTTCGATCCATCCACCATTGAAGACCTAATGAAGCTGTTTGAGATTGAATCTTACAAGGCATGGGCAGCCATGGAACTTGAGCAAGAAAATGAAGTGAAAGAAGCTGAAATAACTATGCAGCAAGCAGAGGATTATCTTGACTCTGTCATGGAAAGTGCAATGGATGAGTTTAGGCGGTTTGAGGAGGAAATGGATCGCATGGCAAAGGCTGAACTTGATGGTCTGGAACAGAAAGCTGAGAGAGCTAGAAAAATGGGGAACTTGATGGAAAAAGCTGCAACTATTGCCTCCAAAAAGTATATTGAAGCTGCTGTGAATTCTGCTACTGCTTCTATGAAATCTGCTTGGAAGGGACTTTCCTCTAACAAGGTTCATCCTTCATGAAAAATCCAAAAAAAAGGTTTATTTTGTACTATTTTAGATTTATATAATTGAAACTTGAAAGTGCCCTAATGGGGTTTTCTTTCATGTCACTGTTTTGTTATTATATTACCTGCAATTTTTTTACTTTTGAAAGTAGAAAAGGTAAAGTATAATTACAATCCATGAACTGGATTTCAAGAACTTGGTAATTCAATACCATATTTGGTGGAATAAGAAAATTGTTATGATCATTGAGCAGGTAATTTACAGATTCTTTCAATCATTTCAGCAGCATAAGTTGTTGGCTACATGCAGCAAAATGTTTTTTCCTATATCTTTGTTAATAATTTGTTGGCCTGATTCCTGAACAAGTTCTTCATTTTCCATGGAATGCAAAGCCTGAAATTCCCAATTTTCTCTTGTGTTGGTAAATGATCATGTTCCTAAATATGTAATTCAGGGAAATGTTCCTGTCAAAGTAGCAGTAATTGTTGTTTTCTATGGTTATGGTTATGGATCCAGCAGTATGGTTTTCTCATAAAGTCCAGATAAACTAAAAAGTAAAGTAATCAAATTGATAAAAGTCATTCCTCATCAAAAAGGCAGAAACAGCAATCCTCAGTAATTAATCCTTCTCCAGGATAATTCCATATTATTAACAACAAAGCAAATAGCCAAATCAACTATCAAGTCCATCCCATGACTGATAAAAACTTTTTATTATTTCCTGATTATTTATGATGCCCAAAGTAACTTCTTATTATTTCCAAAGTCTCATGTTTTATACAAATAAATGAAGTATATTTTCCAATATATATTTCCAAAGTCTCAACGCCCAAGGGCCAAGAGCATCACTCTAAAGCAATGGAATTTCTTTTGTGGCCAGCCCCAAGAAGATGAACAAGAGGAGTAGCACCCCCTTGACATCTATGAACATTTGGTTCAGTTTCAGTATTTGGTTCAGTCAATTTAGAAACAAAGGCATCAATTGACCAAAAAATTAAAGGGGAGAGTATGATAATGAAATGGTTTCAAATAAAAGTGGAACGGTCAAATTGACACTTTCGAATAATTTGAGGGCCAAAATATGTATTATCCTAAAAAAATGGGTTACAACGTAATTATAAATGTTCACGGTCAATATTTTTCATGTCAATTCCACGTTCCCAGTCCGCCACTAAGATCTTGCCACGTCAACATCGGAACGTGTCCTAATTGGCATTTTTTTGGATAAAAATGTACCGAAGTCTAAAAAATCTTCAAGTTATTAGTAACAAGTTGGTTTCCTCGTCAACTGTAAACCCCCCAATCTCCCAAATAGAAAAGAACACAGGCTATTAAAAGGAACCACCCTTATCGTCTGAAGATATATACGAAGAAGCAAAGAGAGAATCAAAATTGTTGCTTTATCATCTAAATCTACCAAATTTCGGGTACGACCTTTTTAATCCTTTGATAATTTGCCTAATTAATCGATTAATTCGCTGATATTTGTCTGCCCAAATCTAGGGTTTGTAGGAGCGTTTTTTTCCCCTTTTCCCCCCCTAATGTATAATTGATTCTGCAGGAGCGTTTGCTGTATTAGTGTGATTTGCAACCAGATATATCATAGTTTGGAGGTGATTAACTGATAGCAGATGCCTCGAGACTTGTCAAGATCACGATCACCCTCTTATAGGCGTAGACATTCGCCATCTCCAGTAGGGCATAGGTATGGAAGGAGGAGCAGAAGGGACAGAAGCCGATCGCCATATTCATCTTATTCATATAGCAGGTGATCCCGTTAATATTCATGCTATATAGGTTGATTTTGTTAACAAGAACTTGTAAGGGATATTGTAAGAAAGATTGGGAACTCTGCAATTTGTTGATTGGAAACACAAATTCTTCAATTTTTTTGTATGCAACTTATACTTATTTGTATATCTTTTAGTGCTTCTTCAACTTTGCTGCAAAGATTATGTAGTTTGCTTTGGTGTTTACAATTATGATTCTGTTTAGAATCGGATCCTAGCCAAGATTAGTATTAGTTGAATGTGGCCAAATTGAAGGTGCTTGTGAAGTTGAGGTTGTGGCTTTGACACATTTTAGACCAGTGATTTCAGAGTTACTTGACCTTGCAGTTAAAACTTTTGGTTGTCTACATCTGGTATGTGTGTGTGATATTCTTCTGTTCAGAAATGCGTCGGTGCTGTGACCTCCCTGACCATCTTCATGATTATAGATTTATGTTTAATGACCACCATTCTGGTCAAGTTTTGCTGAATTGTTCCAAATAAAGTTTGATGGTTGTATTGCTCGACTTTATATAAATATCAACATCTCAGTGGGCACCTGACACGTGACTGATGTGGGAAACTTTCCTTTTGCTTGGATATATGGAAATATGCTTAATACATATACATTTGGAGCAAAATATAGAGGGTTCTATGAGAGTGAGATAGGATGCATGCACTTCGTTAGAACATTAAAGACAGTTTCTTTCCATCACTTTAGATGGGAAGTGAGCAGGTGATGGGTGCCGATGGGTTCCTTTTGTTGCTCGATTGTGACATTATCTTCTTCCTGTCATAAAAGATGGAGCTCAATGCTTAACTTAACAATGTCTGAGGTAACTGTATATGCTTTTTTATTATTCTGCTAGATGGTGAGCTGTCTTCATACTTAGTTTGTATGCTAGTGATGCTTAAAGTCTATTTCTTTTGCTCAATAACTTGTGTTTTTGTACAGAAGGAAGAGTCGTTCAATTAGTCCGCGACGCCGCAAAAGTCGTTCTCCAACCACAAGACGTCATAAAAGTCGTTCTCCAACTCCAAAGCGTCATAAGAGGCAAAGAAGTAGGAGTTCTTCATTGTCTCCTACTCGTAAATCATCTAGCCCAAGTCTTGGGTCGATAGAGCGCAAAAATGCTAGTGAGAAATTGAAAAAAGAAGAGGAAGAGAGGAAAAGGTATATAAAATATTCTCATCTTCATGCAAACTATAATAGTTTCTCTTTTTACAGTTTTTTGGAATCTTCTTTTAGTGTTTCTGGTCTAGTTCTTAAAGTTTGCTGTATTTCCAAGTTTATATTATATTGGGATTTCGATTACATTTAGCTTTGGACTCGAAGCTCGTTTGATTTACTGGAAGCTGATATATCATTGGATGGTTATTCTCATGAAAATATGATATTTTGTTTACTGGGATGTTGTAACCATAAGTTTATGTGAAGACATGAAAGCAAGGATCCCAAGTTGGTTGTTTGGTCTTTCAAAGCTCTAAACTCATTTTCAGGCCTGTAATATTAGTTTTGATGGCTGATGGAAATGGTATTCAGTTGCATGTGCACTAGTCATTTTGACCCTATTTTACCTCCATTGCTCCTTAGTTGTATCGTGCATGGCATTTACCGAGCTGAATTTATAAGCTATTTTCCACAGTGCATGCAATCATGCATTCATGTAAAAAGAATACAAATAAAAAGACTACAGAGAGAGATTTTCATGTGCTTAGGATTGCGGTTCTGGAGAAGTGAAGAAGAGAAATGTCTGCATTCTGCTTGCTTCTTAAGTTTTTTGCTTTAGTTATTTACAGTGGTTGCCATTCTAACTTAATGTTTTGAGTTGAACCATTATTTTTGAGTTATGGCATTGAATTCAACCTGAGCTGTATCTTTGGTAGCAAGGCAGGGGAGTCATGGCTAGTCATGCTGGGATTGAGTTCTGATTTTGTTTGAATGTCATACTTGAAAATATGGTTGCATTAAAGTGAGATGCCCTGCCATTCTTTATGAAAAATCTTTGTTAACACTGAGAGCTTATTGTGAAGTTGTTCAGTTCCAAAATAGTTAGTTGAACTTTGAGCTAAAATATAAATTTCTCTGTCCTTGACTGTGTACTTTACATATTTTTGCTTTTCTAATGTTCATATGTCATTTGTGTTTTCATGTGTTTGGGCCACAATTCCATGCATTAATTTTCTCAATCTCCTTACAGTTTACATACAAATATGTCTCTGAGTGAAAGGTTCAGAATGGTATGACTGTAAGATGAATCAATTAGTGGCAGTGGGTTGAGGTTTTAATTGATAATTTAAGTCCTTGGTGAAATTTATACTGTCTGTGAATCATTATAATATAACAATAACAATTATTATTAGTTGCTCCCTTAGTTATTCCATTCCCAAGAGTCTTCCTTTATCTATTGGAAGGTTTGCTCTCTTTATGGAGTTACTGTCTTTTACGTCAATGACATGGTTGTTTTCTTCACCACCCATATTAATAATAAAATGAGAAGTAAAGATAATTTCTATAAGAAGATATATACTCTTCTGGTAAAAAATGTATTTTGGTGCAAGGTTTGAAGTATTACAGTGATTAGTTATAAAATTGTGGCAAGTTACTTGACATTCTTCTCCACAGGATTTTCTGAAGGAAGATACTGCTATAATTCAACTTGTTATATTGATCTGATTGGATGCACGTTTATCTACTGTTCACCAGTTTTGAAACTCTTTTGTTTGGATCAGGTTCGGTTAGAGGTATGCCTTAAAAGCATAGCATATTTTAGTGCCTTTGTCATCATGAAGGTTAGTTTGCCATTTATTATAGTTGCATGGTGAATCGAGAAAGATGGTGAGAGAAACAGAATAAGACAAAGAAAAAGGGACATGACTTATCAGCTCTGCTTATATGTACTATTGTCTAGACGGAAAGGCATCTTTAATGGAAGGTTGTGGCTTTTCCCCCTGGATGCTTTGATGGCATTGGGCTTGATATTTCTTCTTTTTTCCCAGGCGTCAACAGGAAGCGGAATTGAAACTGGTAGAAGAAGAGACTGCTAAGAGAGTGGAAGAAGCAATTCAGAAAAAAGTTGAAGAGAGCTTGAACTCCGAGGAAATCAAGCAGGAAATTCAGAGGCGGTTAGAGGAGGGCCGGAAAAGACTTAATGATGAAGTTGCAGCTCAACTTGAAAAAGAAAAGGAAACTGCTATTCTGGAGGCTAAGCGAAAAGAGGTAAACGTCTAGAAGACTGTAGTTCTCTGAAATGCTTTTCTATTGGTGCATGGTTCAAATTTTTTCTTTTAAATGCAACATGAATGTTGACATATCCAAAGTGATGCAAAAGGCAAAAAAAAGCACTAGATGACTGGAGTCAGTTGATGCAGTTCTATAGACAATAAACCTGGTGTTCCAACTTGTCACTCCTTTCTGTACCTAATGGCTATTGCAATTCATCATGTTTTACTTATTGAAAATTTCTGATCAAGAAATCCTGTTCTGGATGAAAACCACAATTTCTTGGTTATACTGTGGGTCCTTTGGGGGATTTGCCGATATTCCTCCAGCTATATATAATTACTAGTTTTGGCCTTGATTCGATGGATTAGTCAGGATTTTGTTTCTTTCCTGCCATTTTTACATTCAACCTTGACTGATGATATCTGGTTTGCAGGAGCAAGCTCGAAAAGAGAAAGAGGAGCTAGAAAGAATGCTTGAAGAGAACCGAAAGAGGGTGGAAGAAGCTCAGAGAAGGGAAGCATTGGAACAGCAACGGAGAGAGGAGGAACGTTACCGGGAGTTAGAGGAGCTTCAAAGACAAAAGGAAGAAGCGATGAAGAGGAAGAAGCAACAGGAGGAAGAAGAACGTTTAAATCAGATGAAATTATTGGGAAAGAACAAATTGCGACCAAAGTTATCCTTTGCGCTTGGCTCAAAATGATTGCGTGGAGAAAAAAAACGTTGATTGAAATTGTTCCAATATATATGTGAACTTGCTTTTGTAATACGAGGATAACTAGTATATTTTTGAATGCAGTTTTGAAGTTGAATTCAGTTGTGCTTGCTTGCTTCCTTTACGTATCTCTCTCTGGAGCTGCAAACTTGCATAAGAATTAAGAAGCGCGTTATTGGGTTGCAATCTGCTAATGAGGCACAGTTTGGGTAAAGGCTCTGTCTTGTCTTTTTAATTTAAAAGAGTCCAAAAGCCCAAACCCATGGAAGCTTAGCAGCTAGGATTATAGATGGACCCACTAGCTAGCCTCTTGTCTTTAATTTGCTTCCGCAAGTGTTTTACTTTGAGTTCTTGGTCGAGTGCTTTCAGAGTAGTATAACTTTTAACCTATGAATATGAATTAAAGCTAACTTTTTTTTTTCAGAAAAAAAAAGGAAAAATAAATTGAGGATATTGGCATTTTATGTATATATTGCTTAGAGTTACTACAGTGCGGTGAATTGAATTCAGTGACAAATATGAAGCATTATTCTGTTCCATTCCACAGCCAAAAAGAAAAGGAAAGAATCATTGTTGTTTTGTGTCTTTTACTTGTAGATTTATTGAATAGTAAGTATGCAGAAAGTAAAGGAGAGAAGGGATGGATGGGGAGTCTGAATCTGAAAGTGGGATTCAGACAAAATGATGGCCCAATGATATGAAGATTGAAGAGGCATCAATAAAGGCTCATGCTTCCACCTACAAAACAAAACACAACCTAAACTCATCATATATAGTATTATCCTTTCCTTTTAATTATCAATATATAAACCTAAAGATACGGGAGTAGGTCTTTCTTTTTCTCCTTACTTTTCAGAAAAAAGCCTAAACTTGAATAATGTCATAATATGCTTATTAAGTTTGAGGTGATATATTTTATTTGAATGGAGGGAGTATATTAATCCATTAACAAATTTTTTATTCAAGGACATGAACAAATTAAATGCTAATTACATTAATATGGTGTAAACATGTATATACGAGACAAAATTTTTGAAAAATATACTATATAGTACTGGTATGTACTAGTTGTGAAGGGATGGTGCGTGGGAAATAACAGTAGCCAGTACTAGTAAACATTCAACAATTGAATTGAATGAAATTTCTAGAATCTAGATTCAAATTAATAAAGAATAGAATTTGGATTTTAAAATAAAATAAAATGATTCATTAAATGAGTAGGACCCTCATCTGTAAGTGTAAGGTAGACATTATTATTAACATTGACATGGAGATAGAATGACTGAAATTATAACACCCCCATGAGAAAGAGGCGGGAACCTTCATTCCATTCCATAAACTACAGTAGTTCATTATCGTTTCCCGCCGAGTCAACTCAGCAATTTAAACGGCACAGAACATAAGGCAAAGACAAAGGAAATGGGCTGACCCAGCTGGTGACACTGTCAAATCTGACTGACACTTTTTTTTTTTTTTCTCTCTCTCACATCTATCATCATTAACGCATAATTGCCTTACAAGTTGAAGAGGAAGTGGCTAGGGCTAGAGACAGCGAATGTTGCCTCACCACGTGTCCCCCTTGTCAGTTACTCAGGACACCAACGTGGTCTTGTCCCCTCCTTGCTCTGGCCCCACACCCCTTCTTCCTCTCTCTTTTTATTTTGAAAATAAAAATCGAAAAAGAAGAAAAAACAGTGACTGTACGTGGGGGGCATTAAATACGAGCACGTGGAAGGCTGGAATGTGGGTAGGTGATTGATTCTCCTTCTCAGTTCTCACCCCCACCCTACTCTGTGGGCGCATCCTAGCCGTCCATTTCTCTCATCAAAGCGCTTTTTTTTTTTTTGACTTGTGTTTTCTTTGAGTTGGGCTTTTCATCTCATTTATTTCATCCCCATTCCTTTTCCACGCGCTCTCCCTCTGAATTTGAATGTTTACGCACGCGCCATTGAGAGTGGGTGAGGCCTAAGGAGGGTGAAACTGAAAGAAGATAAGTTTGTTTGAAGCGTCGACGTCGGCGATTAATTTCGGTTCCTCGTTACTCGGGCTATTTGTTTCCCCCCCTCTTCCATTGCTCACGCTGACACCTCCTTTTCCTTTACTTGTTTTGTAACGGGCAAATCTTACTTCCATTTTTCCCTTTTATCTTTTTCTTTTTCTCAAATGAAATCTTTATCTTCATATATATGCTATATATCATTCTTATTTTGTTCCTACAGATGCTTGATTATAGTATTTAATACACCTAGAATAAGGGTTTTCAATTATTGAAATTATATATTCAATTCACTTTTTTCATTCAATTTTACCAAAAAAAAAGGGGGAAAAAGGATTGGAATATGTAGCAGTAGAAGAAAGTAAGTGGTAAAAATTAGAAAAAAAAAAGAAGGGTTAGAATTAGTAGTAGTAATAACTTATGGGCTTAGCTTGGCAACTTTGAGGAGGAGGCTAAAGCTAAATCGTACACACGAGAAATGAATGAGGAGATAGAAAAGTCAAGAAAAATTGCCCATGGAAAGACTAATAAAAGTACTTGTGTGATTGCTTCTCACTTTCTCTTTTGAAACTCAAATAATAATAAGGTAATGATGATGAAAAAGAGTGGGCAAAAAATTTAATACTACTACTGCGCTATAGCTACCCATATATGGGATAATATGGGACCATGTTAGCTAGCTAGCTATAATTCCCCCTCATTCAAAACCCACACCCATACTCTATACTCCATCACTCATCAATAATAATATCATGTCATTAATTACAGTAACCATTTTTAATTAGTTTCATTGAAAAATTGCTAGTGTGTAACCCTAATCGAAACATTTACTATATGTTTATCCTGTGTATTTTTGTTTAAACGGAAATGGCATTGGCAGGTAAATCTTGGAGATGAAGATGGAAAAAAAAAAGAAAAAAAGATGTCCCTACAAAATCAAACAGTAACATGCATGCATAATAAAAGGCAAACATAATGGACAAATGCATTCCCACAAGATTCAGTCAAAAGTTTTGGTTGCATAAACAAGTCGTGCCATCCTATACAAAATCTTGTCCCCACCCACACCCACACCCTTTCTCAATTCTCATGAATCATGATAATAAATCCACATATATTAATTACCTGGTACTATGAATCATTCACATCTTCCACATTGGTTCAAAATCTATCAAATATTGGCTAATCAATGTTCAAATTTAAGGGTTCAATTTAGTCAAATTAGGATCCAACATTCCAATTTCGGCTAAAATTAACAAGAGCCTGATGGATATAAAACTCATTTTTTAGGGTCACATGTCGATTTTTCAATGATCAACGATTATGTTAAACCCTTATAATTTGAGCCGAAATTAAATGTTAGGCTATGTGATATATTTTTCAATGATCAACGATTATGTTAAACCCTTATGAGTATTATGTTTGTAATTTCATTTTGATAAATGAAAATTACAATATTTTCTTCAAAAATAAAAAACGCTAAATCAAACATTTTTGCTTAAATTTCACCCTTATATAATTTAAACAATTAACCTTAATAGGTATATAGGTAATAGGTTACATGTCCCTTAGGTTTTTTTTTTTGCAAGATTTCAATAATTAGTAGTAAGTAGCTGTATTTGTTGCCAGTAAAAGGGAAAACTGAAAAGAGTTTTTTTTTTTTTTTTTAAATGTAAAAAGTAAATTGGGAATGGGGGCAAGATCAGCAGCATGGAATTGAAAAATGGAATAATTGAGTGGCAGTAGTAGGCGATGGTAGAGCGAGAGGTGGTAAAACAAGAAAAAAACACGTTTCTTTGAACACCTTTTGTAAATTACTATATTTATAAAGCCTTTGTACGATGCTTATAGCTTAAGTTAACTATTCCGGAAACGTTTTCATTTTCAGTGTAAAAAGCAAAAAGATAAAAGGAGAAAAAGCATAATTACAGAAAATTTTCCTTTCTGTGTGATTATTCTCAACAACAAAAAGAGGGGCGCAAAAAGCTTAAAAGCGCGTTGGGTAAAATTTTTCTTTTGGTACCGCTTGGGTAAAGAGTTGCAGTTTTGTTTTGGATTTAATTAATTAATTTTGCGTAAGTATATATAATATATAATTAAATCTTATTCCCTTTGCATTGTTGATGACTGATAAGTTCCATTGTTAATGTTTCCTTTGACATTTGACAACATATAAACTAGGGTCATTCTTCTTATTGGATTCCCCAAATATAGGTCTTGTTTAGGCAAAAATAGGAATTGACTGTTGACTTTGAAGTTTGAATATATATACCGATGTTCTCAAACTTTTTTTAGTTTAGAACCTAGTAGCAAATGTAAATAGGAATTAAGATGAATATTTATCTTAATCCTTGATTGAGGTAACGAGCAATTATTTTTGTTACATAAAAGTTTAGGAATATGATAGATTATCTCATGATCAAGGCTTGCATTTATATATATATAGATTGCCTATCAATAAGGGTTGGTATAAACTTGAACTCCGATACATTCCACTACAAGTATATATAAGCTTTTACCACTTTAACTAATCTTTATTAGCTTAGTTTCAGAGACATCCTTAATTAAAAAAAGAAAGATAATTGACTCAAATAATAGTGATACATATATATAAACACGACACGTTGTCCATTGCCAATTAGTATATATATATATATATATGAAAGCTAATCTTACTTTATAAGTTGGATTAATTAATGTGTGGATAATTATATGCCGAACTTTTTCTATAATCCTGATTCTACTTAATAAAAGATTCCACTGCGCTCCTCAAAAAGAGTTAATTAGTACTATGTTGATACATGTAATTAGGATTAATTTGATCTTATTATATATATCGATTGTAGTAAAAGAGAAAACGTAGAGAGGGCGAAAATGATGAGTACAAAGAAATTTGAACAATATATAAGTTATAGATCGATTGAGAAGATTAATGAATTAAAAGTGGCAATAACTAATCATGTGATAGTCTTACATTGGAAAGAGCTATGTTTTAAGAATCTCAATGCTCCAAACAGCCTGTGACACCCTAAAATTATTCATTTTTTTGTTTGTTTCTTTTTGAAAGATCCTAATTTAACCTAACACCAACCAAACTTATTTTGTCTGTCCAATTCCAAAGACAAAATATTTCAATTAATTTCAAACATAATCAATGAAATATAAATTCAAGTTTTGTATATTTGACCCCGCCGACCCCCCTTGAATGATATTGAGAGCGTGGAGATACGCGCCATATGCAAAGTGTGAGCTTATTACTATTTCCAAGTGTTTCTGTTTGAGAGAGATGTCATCAGACGAGATGTTAACCTTTTCTCTCTATAAATCCAACTAGGCTAGGGTTTTTCCTGCAAAGGGTTAAAAACAAAAAAAATTTGGGCTTCTGTTTGTTTCTGGGGAAAGTATATGTGTTTCCTTTCTCCTTTTTCTTTCTTTCTTTCTGATTTCCTCTTTCTTTCTCTGAAATTTTCCTGTTTGGGGACTGTGTGGGTGTTAAAGTTTTTGTTAGGGTTTTCTTATAGAGCTTCAAGATTATAAAAAAGATGATGGAAATGGTTTTCCGTTGAGAGGAATGTTGGCTGGCTCGATGCGCTGGGCTTTGAAATTATAGTGAGATCAAAGTGAAGGTATATCGGACCAGGCTTCATTCCCCTCAAACATTTTCATTTTATTTCGAGAGGCTGAGAAGTGAGGATCATTTTTGATTTATTAATTAGGAGAAAAGGTTGATGGGAATGTTGTTTGGCTCGAGGTCATGTAGGTTGATTTTGTTATGTCCATGGAATTTTCTAGGATTTTACTTTCCCGGGAAAGTTTCTGGATAGCCCTATATGATCTCGGACCAGGCTTCATTCCCGTCAACCAAACACTTCCTCTATGGCTCTGTCTGCTGTTAATTTTTCCTGTGTATATGTCCAGATTCCTGATGAGTTCATCTGCAGGCAATGTTTTGGTAAAATGGTAATTAATAGTAACTTTGTTGATGCTATGATTTATCTGAGTTTTATTTTTTTGCATGGAATCCTTTTGACCCACTTGTCAAAAATGCTAACAAACAAAGATCAGAAGATGTCATTGACTTTGTTTTCGCTGCCTCTTTTCGTGTGTTGACTATTATGTCTGTGTTTTAATTTGTTTTTTAATGATAGATTCTTTCTCTCTCCTAGTCTCCTTAACACAAAGACGCACAAATCCATGGTCTAATAATGATTTCTGTTTCCCAATTAAGACTAAAACTGGTACTTTTATTTTTCTAAGACAGTTTTTTAGATTTTTCTTTGCAAGTCATAGAGAAACAAGCTGAAAGGGGTGCTGTCAAACTCAAAAAGCTTCATGATCAGTCTAAGATTTTAATATATCTAAGACATTTTGAAGTACATCTCCCTACGTACATTGGTATTGGTATACATATCCGTATATTGTATTTTTGCTACATAAAGTTTAGGTGATGAGAAGTTGTCCAATCCGAGGTCTGGCATGTCATCGGAGAAGTCCTATATAGTGATACTCGTCAACAAAGATTATCGGTGAGACTCAAACATCAGATCTCTTAATTAAGGAGAGGTCCAACATCTTACCAAGAGAATCAAATTCAATCTGCAGAGAGATCCATATTTGATAGTTGTTGAAGTGGCACATATTAATAATGTATACATATTTTCATCCTCGCATATGCAAACATGTATGTAAATATATACATATCATACATGCTAATTTTTCTTATACTATGTGTGTATTTGGTCATAAAATACTGTACAATACTTTCAGGCACGAACCATCATTCAATCTCATTCTATTTCTAAACATATCCGCGTGTTTATAGCACTCATATTGTTAGAAATATATAAATGCACGAGATATGTGTGTTTTCTTTTGCTCTCTTAATTTTTTGAATCAAGGGTGAAGGTTGGTGATATATTGACTGGGTTTGGTTAGTATAATTACATACACTAAAGAATATGATAAAATTTAATTAATATATATTTTTTGGTGGATTAATTAATATATTTATATTTTGATATTTATAACCCTTCAATTTTTCAACTTTTTGGTCCCTTTGTAACTGCCGATATGTAACTGATATGTACATTTAATTCATTTGGATGGGACTTAAATGCGTAGAGCCAGTGAGAATGCAAGATGCTGAAAGCCGGAAATCAACAGCAGTTTTCACTCCCCCTTATATATATTCTCGATCCTATATATATGTACTAGTAATATAGTACTTTAATAGTTCTTTCTCCTTTTTAATTACTCCAATTCATCCTATTATTAATTGGATTGTAAAGATGAAGAAAAGCCCCCAAGTCTCTCATTGGTCTTAATTAAACTAATCCCCTTCCTGGCCGGTTGAATAATTTATTGCACTTATTATGGGGAAGATCGGATTTGTCTTGTTGGGGTTTATATAGTTAATTTATACCAGCTCGATCAATAATATGCATGTTGATGATCAATTAAAGAAAAATAAAGAAATTCAAGAGAAAGTATACCAAATCTATAAGCTCTTTTTATATAAACATATATATGAACACTATAAGCAACCTTATAATGCGTACTGTGTACTGTGATCATCATGTTGTAAAAGTTAAATAAAAAAAACAAAATAATTATGATATTACGTATATATATGGTTGTAAGATAATTAAGATAAACTATATTAACATATGGAATTGTTGAATAGTATATATTTAAATTCAAGTTGCTAATATATTTCGTCAAATTAATATAATTAGGCTAGCTAGTGATCTGTGGAGCAGGTATAATTATAAGTACAAATGCAAAATTCCAAAATTTTGAGTCATCCGATAATGCCCCCATATATATCTTTCCATGGAGAATCAAGGAATTGAAGTTGTACAATTAGATTAATTAATTAAGATGGATATAGATTGCTCTTATTAGTCTTTGGTTTTAGAAACAAATTAAAGCTAGCCCTTTAGGTCCTTTATATCCAAAAACAAAATCCTTTTTAATTTAATCAGATAACTACTAATTAACTGAGGCATAGTTATTATTAATTAGCTAAGAGAAAGAAACAGATTTATAGATCAAAATTTTGCTTCGTTAAAAGAAAATTTATCCTAAATTGATGTGGTCCTATATTGCCAACAAAAAAATGATGTGGCCCTATTGTAAGTTATAAGACTAATTAGCCTAAAAAGTTTTAAAACTTTTTTTTGGGTGATTACATGAAAGATAAAAACTAACAACATTTTTCTATAACTTACAATATCGGATATCCTTAACAACATTTTTGCTGTTCTTGACTTGTGAATACCCAATAATACGCATTTTCCTTTGTCGGGAATCTAGAAAAAATGCGCATGTTTGTCGGTTCAATCAAAACTATATACTATATCTATCAATAATTTGGATAATTTAATGATATGCAATATTCTAAAATCTCAGTGTGTGTAGTGATCAACATGCCACAAATTTTTCATTTGAAATGTCAATTCAATTCACGTTATTTGTTTTCTTCAATAATATATGGGTCGCAGGAGAATCCTGTCAATGCATTTTGTAGTTCACCTTAAAAACCGACACAAAATTCACGTAATTTGTACGTATGCTTGTTAAACTCCAAATGATATTATTTTTAGATTTTCATTATATAATTCGTTAGATAAAAATCGTTTATCCCAGTCCTTTTCTTTTTTCTTGTAAATCTCTCGGTATCCGCTAGTCACATAGGGTTCTGATCGACTTCCGAATCCATGTATCCCTAGATAAGATTGCATTGCCGAAGGGGAATTAGGATGAGATTTCATTTTTTTTGTGGGCGTAGACAAATTAAAGCTCTTGATTGATCCTTACCCATTTCTAGCCATACGCCACATATAAGTTGTAACGACATTTTTGCATATTTAATCAAATTATCTTCTTGAATCTGATGAAACAACTACTACTAGTCAATATGGTAGAAGAAAAGTCAATAACTATGTATTAAAGGCTAAAGCTGATTGGGGTCTGCACAAAATTTGTTTATGTGATGAGAAATCAATTTAAGGCATGCATGTCAAGCAATTATTGTCCCTGTTATGTTATATATGTTTGATCAGTGACATGCATGCATGGTGAAACCTCATTAATTTTTGTTTCTGATTTTCACGCAACAAAACAATAATCTTGAATCACAATCTCCATTCCAAACGCATTCATTCAGGAATCAATGTTTTATCAAATTTCAAAGATATAATAATTTGTCAGCTAGTAATAAGTGAATTAGGTCGACCAAGTTGGAAATACTATATTCTACAAGGCTAGAATTCCGTACAACAAGCTATAGCTGCGAGCTTTGTTTCATTCTGACACTTAGATTCCAGGTGGAAAGAAATGTTGTTCCATCAAGTTTACAGTTTTTTAATTAAACCATTTTATTTGTTTCAATCAAAATGTTAAATTTATTGTTATTTCTTGTGTAAATTTACACAATTTAACCACAGAAATATCAGAAACTTTATTTGCACCTATTAAATTTGCTCAATATATCACTATCTAACCAGTACAATTGGTGCAGATAGTGATTACTTTACAATAAATGACTGTAGAAAGAATTGTGTCAAAGTGAGCCAAAGAAAAGAAGGAAACAAAAATGAAATATGAAGCAAGGTGTATATCTATATACATGTTTCATTCATGGTTGTTCAGGGAAAACTTTTTGTTGCAAGAACTCGATAAAACGTTTAGCATACAGCTCAGGTTCAACAACAGATATGGACACAGGGTCAAATTTCACTGATTTGCATGCATGCTCGGCCTTTTTCCTCACATTGTATTCCTGTAAAATATCAATTATTCCCATATACAGAACCACATCGTAAACCTCAAAAAGTTCAACTTCAGCCAAATCAGCCTCATCCCGGCAAAGCTTGTGGTTAGCCTGTGCTGGCATGTTTACTCCTAATTGCACCCGTAACCTGAGTAAAACGTGATTACCAGCTGAATAAAACGCCTCTCAACAACAGCTCTATTATGAAAACCCTCCATTAAGAAAATGGTAAAGAATAACAAGAAACATGCTATCAGATAGGGTGTGATGGCACAGTTGACAACAGAGCAAACAATATTGGCAGACATCAATTGAACTATCGACTCATTCAGGGAAAAGACTTGAACTCCAGAACAAAATGGAATATGAAACTGAATTTTGACGATTTTGACATTTTCGAATACAGAACTCTTCTTCATTGGAATCTATGACAGACTGTAGAAGTATAAATTTTTCGTAGTGTTAATGGTCCATTCCTTTTATAGCAGTGAAACAAAATTCTTGGTCCTTAGTCCTTACTCCTTAAAATTATGTTCTATGATTCCATCATTACTCAGTCCAGTAATAAGCAGGCTTATAAAATTATTAGGATTGTTAATCAACAGATTAAGAACATAGAGCATCATCAAGTAACACTGGAGACTAAATTTCAACACTATCTACGAAAAGAATATTTTTAAGGAAAGAAGCTACCTTCCAGTACCAGGCACTAAAACATCAACTTCCTTGTCACCGAGAGAGAAAGCTCTTAACGCCCTTCCTCTGATGTGAGGACCAGGTTCAGTGCTAACAGAACTTGGTTCATGGGCCACCAGCAGCAAACCTTTTGAAGGAAATAAAAGATCTCCTTCTGTGGTCAGACCTGGTGGAAGCAGAACATAAGCTGCATACTATACGATAAATAAATAATAAAATGAAAGTAAAGGAAAGGAAACCAAGATTAGAAAGTAGCCACTGGAAACAAAGTCAAAAGTTAGAGGTACTAAGATTTAGTGGGAGAGAAACTCTAATAGTGTGTAACTTTTCGATCAGGGAACAACTACGCTTAGTTCAGGTGCTTGAGGGCCAAATCTAGGAAAAGGACTAGAAGAACTACTCTGTCTCATGACCAGACTGCAATATAAGGCTAATCCCAATCCCGAGCTAATTTTACTCCTGTGTCTTCCTACCCTATTCCACTCCCTTACATAAACCAAGAATCATATAAATAACACATAAACAAATTTATAACATAAGATATTCAAGTACTCAAATTGGAACATGACACTGACCTTGGCCGGCAGGTGAGCTTTCAGTATTGGGCATCATGTTGGGAGGTTCTAGGAGGCCGTTTAGTTGTTCAGGAGCTCTAAAGTGTAAGCCCAATAAAAGACTATAATCAATTATCTGTTGAGATTTCAAGAACATGCAGTCCACTGAAAGTTGCCTGCAAAAAGACGAAAAAATAACAATGATTGTAAGAAATCTGATAGGACACAGAGATACAGTCATGCCATGTCCACAAACTTCCAGGTAAAGAAAATATGTTTTTGGTTTTGGTGAGTAAAAGGATTCTAAATAGCACCAATGTAAGTGCTTGATACCTTGATACAGAGGAGTAAAGAGGAAAATATTTACAGAAAACACAATTTCATTTCTCCACTAATGTAAGCATCAATAAATTCCAGAATCACAGTAGAACATTCAGGATAGCTGACAACGAATAAAACAAAGTACTCAAATATAGAACATGGTAAAGAAAATTATAACTCGCAGCCACAAGGATTGGCTGCTCACTCCAGCTGCATCCTCGAATTGGAACAGTGTACTTCATGGAATGTGCAAAAATAAAGTGTCAAAAGCTGATTTTTTAACTATGATGAAGAGGCCTGCTGCCGGCTTATGGTTGTAAAGAGGACCATTCTTGTCCATTACTTGACTTCAGCAAACAAGATCAGTGGACAAGGATGATGATCTAGATGCCATAAGCTATACTAATTGAGATTGATCAGAACAGTTACCTTTAATCATTTGACTTTCACATATCCAATAGTGAACTAAACAAATCCAGCTTGAAGGTTTAACAATGATTTTGAATGTTAGTTTCAATTTGAGATAACGGAGATCATGAACGCATTATATACGAAGATACATGTAGAGGAACAGCTACCAACTGACTGTTTTGGGTTGAACCTTGCAATTAGAGACAAGGTGAAGGAGTCTACTTACATTGGGCAAAATTAACTCCTCTTAAAGCTGTTTGCCATTTATCAATTATATGTATACATATATATTACCAATGCACAAGTGATACAGAGCATGAAGATGAGTAACTTACTGAAAAAGGAATTTCCGCAATGACTTGTCCATTTGAAATTCATATGAAAGATCAAGATCCTTCAATGTAGTATTTTCTCGGATTTTATCTTTATCTGTACATCTTCCATGAGTTGATCCCTTTAGATCATAACGTCGATGAATTCGAAGTTCTGTGCAGAACATATTCCCCATAACCACAAAGCGCACCTGGAAGCAGAATGAATAACCAACAACCAATTTTTGTAAGCTAGGTGCACTGGTGTATATTAACCAAGCCAGATCAATAAGAGATACGTACCTTTCTTCTGCCTGGTAAAGTTATCCGGTGGAGGCCAAAAAATTTTGTTATGAGAGTATTTTCATACTCTTTTACGTGATTGTAGTATTTAGGCAGCATCTTCAGTAAAACCTACACAGAAGAAGAAGACTACTTATAGAGACAACCTTCATTGTCTATGTGTTCAGGCCTACAGTAAGAGAAGTTGTCATGAAATCCACTGATATCTACACATTAGAAATTGAAATTAGCGAGGGTAAACTCAATAAATTGAAAAATAAACTAAATCTAAAGCAAATTAATCTACTGAGAAAATTTGATGAAGGGATGGAGTGGCAGGTTTTCTAGGCAGAGAGAGATAGAGAGGAGGTAGTTAAAAGAGCAATGTTACCATTTAAGTCAGTCCAAACACCAATAATTTTATTGACACAACAATCATCTCATGATTATTAATATTAACAAACATTAACTACACAATATGACTACAAAAGATAAAATTGAAAAAGATAATGTTTTTTGAGCTTGTCTCTTAAAAGGCTTCCCTCCCCATCCATGTTGTTCTCCATAGGTAATAGGATGAAACATTCTTATTATTTAATAATATAAACATAACAAGTTGATTATGAGCATTGAAAACTATAAAGGTCCAAACCTTGAGTTCAGATTTCTTCAATGTCTTGATCACAAATTTATCATCATGAGAAAGATAGAAAATACTGCCACTTTTCCCTGGAGAAGAAATCTCAGTGAGGCCATCATCTCCACAAATGGACATCATGTATTCTGCTGCATCTAGCTTGAACATCTCCCTCAGATTCCTTAACATGGTTCAACAAGTATGTCAAATGTATAAGATCATAATTCCAATCATTTTGCAGATAACTAGAATCTGAAAAATTCAGATTGCTCCTTAGATAGATCTCCAATAAGATTAAATCATCAAAGTCATGGTTCTAATTTGATGATCTGTTTTTAACTAGTTTAACAAGAACAATATGCCTAAGATTTTAATACCTGAATACCATAGGGCAGTAATCCTTCCAGTAGAAATCAATAGATTTGTGAGGTGGTGTGAACTGTGAACCCCTACTAGGAAAAAACATAGTAATTCTAGCTCGATCTCCAAAATCAGCAGTTCGAACCTCACGCTTGGGCACTGGTGTTATCTTCCCAACAGTGTATCTGTCAACTTCAAATCAAGCATATTACAACATGTAATAAAGCTAGAGATTTAAAACTTTTAAATATAAGTAGATAACAAAATAATAACCCCTCCCACAAAAGATTAAAGGAAAAAAGGCATTTCCAGAAAGAAATTTTATGAAGTCAAGCCCCAGAAAAGGGAAAAAAACGTCTCATTAAGCTAAGTTGAATATTTTGGAGTATGTCAGAAAGGAGTTCCAGTGTTAATCAGTTTACCTTATACCAAGTTGCAAATTAAGCATCAGATGATAGCTGTTTTTGCCTCTAAAAATGCCAACACATGAACTCTGTTCTGTTTCTTTGGCAAGACCTTTAGATTTCGATTTCTTTTCAGCTTTCTGCGATAGTTCAGAGTAATTTCTTATTTTCTCTTTAATCAAAACTCCCTGCATGTATTCTCTCTCGTAAACCACAGCAGCATTTTCTTGGACCTCACTTTGACCAGCATCAGAATCAAGTGAGAATGTGCCTGAGGAATTATGGCGTATGAATTCTCTACTAGAATCAGAATATCTAGAACTTCCACCAGTCTTGTTTGATATTCGACCTGAACTTCTTAAAACTCCACTAACTGAGATCTTCTCAGAGAAACTACGCATAACACTTGGTTTCTTAACCATGCATTCCTCAACATTTAGTGAGGAACATTGAGATAACACACTTTTGTTACCAGTATCATGACCCAGGGATATGCAACACTTCTTTAAAGAAGGACGCTTACTTCCAGCAGGATAGAATGTTCCTTTTCCATCCTTCAAGCCCCTTGTCCACGTTCCAAAATAATATCCCCCATCTGCATACTGATAAATTCCAGACCCATGTCTGAAGCCATTTAACCAACATCCATTGTATTGATCACCATTTACCCATTCCATAACACCTCTACCATGCATTTTCCCACGTTTCCAATTCCCAGTATATTTGTTTCCATTATTCCAAAAATATCTACCATTACCTTCATGCACTCCTTCCTTCCATTCTCCTTCATATACATCAGAATTAGAATACTTCTTTCTTCCAAATCCATGCCGTATATTCATCCTCCATTGTCCTTCATAAGTGGACCCATCAGTTGCCGTGAATGCACCAAAACCGTGAAGGTAACCACCTGAGATATCACCTTTGTATATTGCACCTGATGGCCAAACTAACAGTCCTTTCCCGGTCATTTTCCCAGCTTCCCAATCACCTTCATATACTGTTCCATCTGACCATGTATATTTTCCCTTTCCATGGGGAATAATTTCCTTAAAATCACCAACATAAAAATCTCCATTCGAGAAGGCCTTCTCGTTAAGCCTGAAAGAATAAAAAGATTACTTAAACCACAATCAAGCATCATCCTATATGTGTGAGATAAAAAGACCACAAGGAAGAAAAGGTGTGGAATGTGGTGCTGAAGAGTATATAATTACCGTTCAATGTTCTCAACATTGGTACATGATACAGGACCAAGCTGTTCAGCATTGAATTCAAAATCCTCATCAAATAGGTTCTTGAGGCGAGTCATTCAAACACTCTGGTCTGATAAACAAAAAAAAACAATAAAAAAAAGAAGAAATGAAGTTCATTTACAATAAGTTAAAGTTGAAACACTGAAAAATGAGAAGAAATGACAAGCAAAAACCCAGTTTTATTTCTTTTTATCCCATTTTCCCATTATAAGGAAAGATGAAAATTTTAATTGTTTGCCACTTAAATCACTGATCTTCCTTTTTTGTTCTTGTTCTATATATTCAGATAGACATTAAGAACGTTTTGATCAAAATCATAAACTTTAGCCAGAAACTCCTGAGCTAATATCTATGAATTAATATCAAAATAAAGCAAAAACTCAAAATTTCCTTCCTACTAAGTACTAACAACTTTTCTAATTCAAATAAAACCTATGATCATCGCCTTTTAATGACAGTAATCAAGAATAATGGATTTAAGCAAGGAATCTCAATAAATCAACTCACCTTGTATATATGTATAGATGATAAACTCAGCTCCTTCTCCTTCCTTCTGAACTGAACAGTTTGATGCCAAAAGAAATGAATGAAACTAAGAATAAGAATAACCCTAGGATTTATACACCACAAAAAATAAAAGCAGATTAAAAGGGAAATGAATTTCTATGATTCTTGTCAAAAATTTGGAGCAGCCGACTCTGCCCCTACAAATCTCCTTCTTTGAATTGACACTTGACCTCTCTGTCTCTTCCTTTCTCTCTCATGTCTTCACTATCTTTCTCCTCTTTTTTTTACTAATTTTGGCGGATTATGGGCATCTCTTTTTTCATTTACAAAATGCTTATAAGTTTCGATTATGGGGGAATCATCAAAGTTGTTTTCACAACACTTTCTTTCTTTAAAAAATTTGAGAAAAAAAAAAAAGGAAAAGGAAAAGGAAAGGATTATTTTAGTAAGAAACAGAACTTGTGTTGTGTAGTTCTGTTGAGCCAAAGCAAACTAACAAACAAGACAGGCCAGGGCGACATAAACTTAGCCACGTGTCGTTGAAGTTGAAGAGAAGCGTTGTTGGGTCCCGCTTGGGAGTGGGTCCGAAGTGAAGATGTGGCGGGGATTAGTTGGCAAAGGGCAGTGAAAAAGGGTGCACCTGAGTTGTAGATGATCTTTTTGGCCAAAGGCTTTTAAAGTGATTTGCCACTGCCACGAAAGGCATAAAGCCATTAACTGTGGGGAAGCGCAAGAGTTTGTTATTGTCTGCTTTTTGTTCAAAGAACAGCTCAGATGACGTGGACGATTCCCTTTGAACTTCACATTTTATTTTTTATAATAAAAAATAATTCATGTTACAATTCCAATTTCCAAGTTTTGATTTGTAACATATTGTCTTTTTCTTTAAAAAAAAAAAGAGAAATTTGAATAATGTGATTCATTCATTCATACTATAATATAAAAGTTACTATGCTAAATGCTGCAAACAATTTAATTTAATTAATTACTCAATATTGGTTTTGGAATATAAAGCTAAAATCAAATATATACACTACTTTTTTTTTTCCAAAATTTGAAATTAATGTATGCATCATTCCATCTTAGTATATGAGAATGGGAAACTCTTTTATAAAAGCATGGAGAATGGTTTCTTCTTTTTCTCCCCTCAAAATGGTCATTAAAAAATAAAGTTGCTTTATTCTTCAATAATTCTTTACATACTTAATTTGTGAATATATTCTCCATGTTACTAAATTGGTCATGAGTCAACAAAATACATCTATAGATATTTAGTATTTCAGAATTACAAATTATGTAACTTTTCCTACATGTATAGTGTAGGATCTTTAATAGTAGCAATTGTGTACATATTCGTCTAATGGGGTGCATGTGATTCGTTTTTTCTTTTCATAAAATCATAGTTATGTTCTACTCACTATTCCAAACTTCTTTAAAACGTTGCTTAATTAAGTATTAATAATGTTTTCAAAAAGGCTGAAAGGTAACATCCACTCTTAAGCACTTAAATGATGCCCCATTATTTTCCGGAAGATTAACAGGACAAAGGCAAGCCAAGAATAAAGGAAAGCTAAAGTGGATTTATTTCTTTCTTCAAAATAATACTCCTAATCTCCTATATATTATATATTATATGAGCATTATTTCTTTTCCCCCAATTACAAAATACAAAGCTAAATAGCTCAAACAATGGATTAGAATTTAGTATATATATATGATAATAATTACTTCAATCATAAAAAATGTGTATATGGATGAGAGCTCTGCCAGACCAAGAAATTGCATGAAGGTATCCACAAAAATGGTCATTGCTTTGATCTTGCTACTTTGCTTACCCTACCAAGTGGAGGAAAATCGTCGCTTCTGCTGAGGAAGGAATCGTTGTTGGTTGTTTTAGCGGATTCCTCGGATTTATCCTTGTTCAGTTGCTCATTTCGACGCTGGTTTTGAAGAACTACTGCCCTAAGAAAGGAAGACTGAGGAACTGGCCTCCGATAATGGCCTTGTTGAGCTGAATTTACAGAAGGAGATACGATCAGCGGTTTGATTCCCGACAACTCAGGATCAGATGAAAAGTTGTATGGAAGTTTGCTCTCATCCATTTTCCTGAATGTAATAGATATCCTGCATAATTAAGCAGAATGACACAATTGAGTACATAACATGTATCACTAAATAATTTTAAAAATTAATCAGAAAGGATTTTAATTGATTAGATACCGTTTTCCTGGAACACCTGGGACGCAGTGTTTAGCAATGTCTGCTCCATTACCATTTAGAATTAGCACAGATCTGCATAGCCAGCACAGAGGTTAAAACTTGTAAAATTAAAATTAAGGAGATAACTAAATCAGTGAAGAGAAAACATGAAAAATCATACCCCACAGGCAAAGATATGGATACAGGTCCTGAGAACTCTCCTGGACCCACAATCTTCAAATTTGACCCGAAGATGATATTGCTCTCAGTCAAGAATGAGACGGTGCAAAAGGGGCGGAGGAAGTCATGGTGGTCAATATGCGGAGGAATGCAATCCCCTTCATCATAAATATTTACAATGCAGCTGTTAGGAATACATGTTGGAGGCAAAACATGCCACCTAACCAATCTCTTGATCATTTGCTTGAACAATGGGGGCAAGGGATCAACTTCTTCATCTCTCAAGATACGTGGAGGGTTCCCCTTTTGATCCTGTGAAGGAACAAAATTTTAGTACAGAATTCAAAGGTAAATGGCAAAAGGATACAATAATAAAGGTAGAAAAGTACCTCAGCATAATTGTAACAACACCCAAATTGGATTGTAACACGACCTTTACCACGCATCCATTTCCTCGGTTCTGAATATGTACGTTCTATAGACCATCAAATGACCAGGTCAATAAAATTGGTGCAATGAAATACTATTAGAAATGCATATTCTTAAATGGGGACAAGACATCAGATGCATATATGACATTTCAGTGCAACTAATGAAAACATAATAAACAATCCAGTGGTTGTGAGAAAATCTCCCTACCCTGTTGTCTGGTCTAAAGTTTGTTTTAGAATGAAGTGTTGCCCTGTTGCTTATTCTAACCATTTCAATTTGTTAATACGGCTGTAATCACATCCAAAATTGTGTGTGAATTTCACCTTTCTGTTTATTGCAGGTCACTATTACATCAGATTAGGCTAACATTACCATTCTTGGAAAGAACAGGTTGCTTTCTCCGAGTCGCATAATGTCTTTACCATAACTTGGCATTTAATTTTTACTTATGCAATCAAGGCATGTCTACCTCATTAACAAATTGAATTCTAAATCTCATGATTAACAAAGTCACCTTCAATAACTAAAACAAAAACAAGCAAATTAAGGAGATTAAGTTTTCTTTCGACGCACCTCTAAGTTGCCCCTTTTGGCCCATACGTTGTAAATCATAGACACACTCTACAATCTTCTTCTGCTCCTCAGCATTAAAGACTTGAGTATGAAGCTCAAGCCCCTTGAGCACATTAGTCCCTCTCCCATTGATATTCTCCATGTGAACAAAATCCTTTTTCCTGCCGACTTGTGAAAACCTGATCTGTTCCTTTTGCTCCTCTGATAAGCCATTGTCGATTGCAGAGGAAGTTCCACCAAATCCATCATTAAGTAATATATCAGAATTTGTAAAAGGTCGAACAAGCTGTTCTCTGCTCATGGAGGAGTTAGGAGGGGTTGGGATATTGTCAACGGCCATTGTCGCTTGTTGCTGTTCTGAACCATCCTCAGAAGTCGATATTACGCTGACTTTGTCTGCAATGGGATGGTGAAAAAATGTGTGAGACTAAATCAGTTTGTTTTAAGAATTCTCTACTAAAAAACATGCAAGCAAAGTGAAATAAGGCAAAATTGGATAACACCCTTGTACGATTTTCCAGAATAGTAGGAAAATTTTCATCAGGCACCATAAATCAAACCAAACCGTGACACTCCAATTTCACCATACATATTCAGCCAAAAACCAAAATTACTTATTTTAAAGGTTTTTGGGTTTAGGATGCAGTAAAAAGATGTAACAGAACGATGATGAGGCGGTGAAAAAGAAATCCCTCAAATATGTAACAGAACAAAAAAAAACGCAGTAAAAATTGAGATTCGTGGTGAGAGAGGGAATTTTACTATTCAAAATATTATGAACTCGTTGCTGCAAAAGGGCTTCACAATGTTGGCAAAACCCCTGAGATAAAACCTCCAAAATCTCGTCGCGACTCAAATGCTTCAGCAGCTCCATGATGCCACCGCTGACGCCGGATTCAGACGACATATCGGAACAATCTCCGCTCATAACTAAAACTCAATTCTAGAATATCGATAGCAAAGAGAACAGAGAAAAAAAATGAATTACTCGGTTGGGTCGAATACGAGGAAAGAAAAAAAGAATTACTCGTACTATTTAATGGGGAAGGGTTTAGGCCTTTTTACGGACAAAAGTACGGTAATAAGTCGGTGTTCGGTGGATTGTGTTTCAGTTCCAAAGTAGGAAAAAACAGAAGAAATCCGCACGTTCCTCGGATTTCTCTGACTTGCTCTGCTCACTAATCTTAATAAGTTACGACTTAACTTACGACTTCAAAAATCAAAATTACTACTAGTAAAAGTAAAAACCGCACGCTTTGTCGTTTGGTGTCTTTTACCTTCGGATTTGGTTACACGGTAATTTTAACTTATAAGACGGCGTCGTTTTTGGGACTTCCTCCTCTTTTACCTTTAGGCTTTCTCTCGCTTCATCGTTGTAGTTGCAAGTTCTGGTTCCCGGCTCTTACCATAACTCCGACGAACTAAAAACGGTACGTTTCGCCACAATCTCTCAGCTACTTTATGTGGGAAGTGTTTTCCTTAATTTTAACTGCAAACTCTTTGGATTTGATTTTATTTTCGACCATGAATTTGCTATGAATGTCAAAATACTCACTTTAGGATTTTATTTTAAATAGAAATTGCTGGTTAATTCAGACATTGTTTCTCTCCTTTTCTTTTGAATTCGTTTCATGGGATTATTTGGGTATACATTTCTTTTAGTTTTCGAACCCATTTCTCGTGGTCTCAAGTTGTGATTTTTTTTTTGGGACAATAACAGATTATTGAACATTTTTGCTGGAAGAATGCACCCTCCTTTGACATTACATAAGCACCCAATGTGTGCTGAAGTAAGTTTTCTCTTAGCACTTTTTTCATTTTTAATTCACTTCTTTTGCTGTTGATAAGAAAGATTCTTTCTTGTTAAATCATGCATCTGACATGACCCTTATTTCCTCTTGGTAGATCATTGAAGAGTTCCAAAAGTGTCATTTAGACCATCCCATAGCAAAATTCTTTGGTGAATGTACAGAACTCAAAATAAAGCTTGATCGCTGTTTCCGCCAGGAAGTGAGTTTTTTCTGTTTTACATACATGTAATTTATGTAATCTGGTGTTTCTTTCCAGTTAGAATGATTTGTAACTCTTTTGGGTATGAATTTATGATTTCTTTGCAGAAAGCTGTGAAGAGGAAGGCCAACTTTGAAGAAAGTAAGAAACTGAAAGAAAGACTTCAGGCATTAAGGAAGGAAAGTGCTCAAACTGAGTCATGAGAAAGAATAACATTGCCTTTGGTTACACCCGGCCAGGTTTTGCAGCCTTGCATTTATCTGCTATTCTGCTCCCTGGATTTGTTCTTCCTTTTGATATTCAATAGAACAGAATTATTAGCTCAGATATTTTATTGTACAAGTTGATAAGCATTGTATATTACGTATTTGAAATTTTCTGTTTGTCTTCAACATTTATTCTGAGATTTGATTCATTACAATAAATTTGTGAGAAGGAACATGGTTAACATCCCATTTAGTATGCTTTTTACATAGAGAAACTTTGATGCAGTGCCAGTATTGCATTCTCTAGCATCCACAAGTTGCTTCATATTTCCCTTTTCAGCTACAGAACAGATGTTATCATGCATCTTTAACATGAGAGTTGCTGTCCAAAATGTGCATACTTCATCATTAATCATTATGGTGGTTTTAAGTGACAAAAACACCATTAGCGCATTCTCGAGTTTTTACCTCATTCTTTCAAACAACCATTTTATACATTTCAAGAACATCTACTTCAATCTTACATCTTCATCTTCTTTCTATACATATATTCCGTCTGGCAGAATCTTTCTTCTACTTGTTCATTCTCTTCTTTATTCCCCTAATAGAAGGGGTGATAAAAATGAAAAAATGTGAATTGTGAAATGCTAATTGAGTTTGTTTAGTGGTAGCTTTTGGATGAATCAATTTGCATATAGTAGCTTTATTATATATATACTGCAGTATATAGAATCAAACAGTAAGTTTTCCTTAGTAGCTATAACCTCTCTTTCTGTAACTTCTTTAAACAATCAAAATAGTTGTTCAAGATCTCGAGATTAATGAGAAATAACTAAGAAAAGTTCCACAATTTAATCCCAAACAGTAACCATAACCAATCAAGCTACTACCGCTACCCTATTACATACATGAAACCTCCATTAATATTCAAAGCTTAAATTTTGCTGCTGCTGTCTAGTTCATTTAATCAGATTTATGCCTTTTCTGATCCTTTCAAGGCTTCAAGTCCTTAACAGAATGCTTACTTTCTTCTTTTTCAGACACAGGGCTGGTGTGGTATATTATAACACTATGTCTGCTGTCGAAATCCTTGACAAAGGTGTTCATTTTCTTTGCAGAACCCAAAGCTGAAGAAGAAGAAGAAGCTGGATCTTGATCATGGAAAAGGCCTTTGATTGCTTCTGGCATCGGCTGATCCTTCATTACACTTTTCCAATAGTACTCCCCTGGTTCTTTTCTTGCATAATTCAGGTTGGCAGACTATAAAGAAAACATCAAATCAAAGTGTATAAGAAACATGTTTATAAACTCATAAAGAATAAACATACTTGAATTAAAACAACTATGATGATTTTGATTATGTTGAACAACTTCGTAAAAGCGTTAATAAGCAGGCTTGAGTTTTAACTAATAAACCCTTTGTTTTCTAGAAGTGAAATGCTTACCAGGAGAAGAAAGCAGAAAAGGAAGATGGCAAGGATCAAAGTCTTCATGTTTTTGGTAGCCTGTTGAATCGTGTTGAAACAGGGTAAGAATTTTGCCCTGGTAGTATTTTGTATTGTAAGGCTGCTCTTAAGACTGACTAATCATTTATAGGCCATACGCAAAGGACAAGAAAGTGATTATTATATTTTATTTCACTGTTTTATTGAGAAATTAACAACCAAAAGTATGTTTGACTAGATTAAGCTCTTGCATAATCATAAATTAGAAAAATTTGCTATGATCTAATTATAGTCGGTGGTCCTTCCTTGTTGTGATGAAAAAGGGTCCTTATTATACTATATGGAGCCTAAATATTTTTAGAATCCAATGGCAATTTTTCCAGGATTGTTACTTCACCACTCCCTGACATGACAAAAGAAAATAAAATATCCATTAGATTGAATCAGCTTTGACCTTATGAAAGGATAGAATTAAAATTGGTTTTCAAATTTGTGTCACTTTTGGTGGTAGACAATATTACCACGTTTAATGGCAACATAGTTGGAAATTTATTTAGCAATATCATCATGATTTGTTTATAGATATGCTTTTAGTTTTTCTTAGGGTACTGTTTGAGACCTCCATTTTCTCCAATCCTATCAGTTTCATTGTAGCTGATCAAATCTCCTCCCCATTACCAAAAAAGAAAGAAAGAAATCTAATACAGATTTGCTTCTCTTTTGTCATCAATTGTACTTGTGTTTTCAAGCCTTTTGATTAAATTAAAACCATCTGTACTTTTTCACAAAGTATTCAAAAATATTTTTAATATAATAAGTTAACAACAAAAAAAGCTTGCTCATTTTGCAGCAAAGAGCCAAAGATAGAATTTAGAAATGGGTTTTCTCAGTGGAACATTATCCTGTTATTATGCTTCAATCATCACTACTTTTTTTTTCCTTCTCCTGGTGCTAATTACTGTACCATATTAGACTTACGAGTGATGATGCTCTACTAAACAGCAATTTAGGGAAGTTGAGAGCGAAAATCATCATTTTAAGTGTTTCATTGACTTAATAAATGGCTAAATGGCCTCTGCCTAAATTAATCATTTCTTCAACTTATTATTATTGCTATAATATTGCTTGGTTTAGGTTCGGTCTTATTGATGAAAAATTGATGTAAGGTCCTTGTCACACAGTAAGCTAGCTAGCAACTGCTTAAGTCGTTTTTCATCATTATCAGTTGTTTTAACTTTTAATGTGAGAATATACTAGTTAAACAGCATATAAATGTAGGCTTTAGTTGACTCTCAAGCGAGAAAATGAAAAAGCAAATAAAACAAAACCCAAAGATTAGTTTAACACTATATATAATGCCGGTAATGCTCTTACAATTTACAGGTTTTGGGAAAACTAAGGGAGAAGAAAATCATTTTGGGTTTGATGCAATGCATCATGCTTAAGTTTATAATAATAATAATTAATATGCATAGTCTTATTGATTGTTGACCTGTCATAATAAACAAAATGGTTTGATTTGACTACAACCTTAATTCCCACATTAAAATTTTAGAAATACTAACTTTTTACATTAATACTCCATTTTATCAACACATCAAACTTAGCCTACCATACATTTCAATAGTATATTATCCAACTATATATATAGATAATATTATAAAGTACTATTCATTAGTTTGGTAAAGGTATACCATATAAATGTGTTGAAATTCAAAGATTTGTGGAGCTTTTTATATTAGAAATTTGATAGTATATTAAATTATTAATGATCTTGAAGATGGGTCTAGAGATATTCTCATATACTTTTTGCATGATCCTATTGTTGATTATGAGCTGACCATTAACAACAAAGTCTAAAAACAATAAAGTTTAATTTGAGTGCAAAATGCAAATGGGAAGTGCCTGAGACTGTGAGGAAAAGATTGAAAAGGGACAAGTTTTTGAAAGACTCTGAGAGTGAGACCCCCATGACAACTATAGATAGGCTCTTTCCAGGCCTGAAGTCAACTTGATACAATTGTCCAATTTTCTTTTTGGTGCTTATCAAAAGAAAATAAATACTACTATATCTATATTGTTGAGTTGTACTTTTCTTGTTTCCATTTCGTTCATAATTCATGCACAGCATCTTAAGTTTCTGGTCAAATCTTTACACTTTTAATTTATGCTTCTTATGCTGTCATTTGCTGGGGCACATAATCACTGGTTTGGCCTGTTGCGCCAAAGTCAACTTAGTTTCATGATCATATATGATATATACAACAGTGTCTTCCAGAAAGAAATATTTCATCTTTTCTTAATTATTTCTGTTTTGCTTAATTTATAGTTTTGCTTATATATGATGGAAAACAACCCATTGATGATTGATTTCACCTTCATCATTATCATCCTCAGGGAAAGAGTTAAGATTAGAGCAAGTTCTATAACCTTCTAAGTTAAAAGTTAGGTGACCAATTTCCCAAGCTAGATGAATATTGTTAATAGGCTTACATGCATGTATGAGAAAGCTTTTAAGATTATAGAATTTTCAAGTTGATCCTAATTAACTTAATTCCATTAGTCAAAGATCTATCGGTTGGCTTTAATAAGCATCTATCCAAGCAAATTGATTTTAGTTTCTTGAAAGCGTGTTGATTGATGGACTTGTTGCGTTGTGATGAGATATATCGCTTTCCCTGGAAAATTTAATAAAGAAAAAGGTCCTTCATTCACATTTTCAACTCTGCTAGGCATAGGGGGGGAAAATGGTACACATTGTTCATGCTATATATATTACTATATTACAAGATTTTGGGTGCTTAGCGTGGACATATATAGGCCGAAAGTTCAATTCTTTTATAAAAAGTCATGAGACAGGAAAAAAAAGGTTAAAAAAAGGAAAAAAAAAACAAGTCAAAAAGGAAAACAAAGTAGAAATTGCAAAGAAAAGGGTGCAAATTAATAGAATTATTATTATGACAAATGAAAAAAGAGTAAATTGGGTAGCTGATATTGTCAAAGATGAAAGAAACAGCCTCTCTTTGCTATAATGGATAGTATATATTTCATGATAGCTGACATATCCCACATTTGAAACTTAATTAAAATGCATGAAGACCAGATTTTGATGAATGATGATGAAACTTTAATCATTTCAATGAAGAAATATATGAACAAAGATTTCAATTCTATATATAAAGATACTGCTATGCCGTTGAAACATGAATATATTTAGTCATTGAGTACTGCAAAGTGTACGTTTGTGTGTGCAGTAAAATTACACCACACATTAGGGTGATATATAGTCAACTCTTGTGCAGAATTTCTATATATCCCACTAACTATACCACCCACATCTTTTTTTCTGTTTTTTAGTGTCAGTTCATAATCCACCTTAGCTACCGGTATTCCATGCACTTGTTCATTTACCATTACATCTCATGATCATTATTGCTTGCCAAGATGAAATGAATCACGGCATTTGATTGATTATCACTACTATATTATTTCCCCTAATGAATATGAAAGAGCTGGTTTGGATTCTTGGATTCTCCTGTCCCCCCAATAAAGACTACTGGCTTAATGTCGTGTATCTATTTTGGCCATCCAACATCTATTTAAGACGATTTCATTCTCATACTTTGATTTTTGGACAAGATAGTTCTTGATGTTGCCGTGACATATCTAAACACTAACATACAGATTATTCACATCATGCTCCGTCAAAACCGAGAGCTATATCATTCAAAAAATCAAAATATGAGAGTGAAATTATCTAAAATTAAAATCGGAGAGCGAATTTGTTATGTGGCATAATGTGTATTAAGCCATATAAACAAGAAATTATCATAATCATGTGATTAACTTAATTAATTTAGACCAGGCCAGTTGCTGCGTATAGAAACAGCCCCTGGTTTTAAAATTTACATTGGTCAAAGGAAGTGCTTTTCCAAGTCATATTTTATATGGTGTTAGGCCATAGACATAGAGCCAAAGAATCCTAATGTGACATAACAATTTGACTAAATCGGTAAAATCCTGACAATAAGGCCAACCCTGTCCATACCATACCAGTTCATACATTATTTTAATTCCTCAAACTTGACATATATATGCTATAAAATATGATGCTGAAATTTAATATTATCACAAGGAAAAAGATTATATATTGGTTACAAAAGTTACATCAGTCCACAATATATAATTCATTGAATTAAAACACTAAAGTCACTTAAAGCCAAAAGAAAGAAAAACAGAGTTCCAAGCAGAGACATGGGTTCTTCTGATTTTGTTTGCTGGTGCATTTCCATTTCTCTTCTTCTTGCTTTAATGGTAAGATTCAACATAAACTTGCTTTATTTTATACTCTCAAATTTCTACTGTAAAATCAAATTCCCATTGAATTCTGCTTTTTAATTTCAGAGTGCACAAGCCGGTTATGCCCGGAAGATTACTCACAGACAAGATATGGAAGAAAGCTCCATGGCTGTCCATAACATGGATCCTTCTGTAAATATTTACTTCAAGATAAATGACCTAAACATTGGCAAAACAATTCCCGTTTACCTTCCCAGTAAAAATCTTTCTGCTTCTCCTCACTTACTCTCTAGGGAAGAAGCAAATTCCATTCCTTTCTCATCAAAAAATCTCCCACAACTTCTTGACTTCTTCTCCTTCTCCAAAGATTCTACCCAAGCCAAAGCTATGGAATATACACTTAAACAATGTGAACTTGAACCCATTAAGGGTGAGACAAGGTTCTGTGCCACTTCCCTGGAATCCATGCTTGACTTTGCTCGTTCTGTCTTTGGTCTTGATTCTGGTCTTAAAGTTTTAACCACAACTTTTCTCAAAAAACCAACAAGTGTTAATTTTCTTCAAAACTACACCGTTTTGGACATGCCTAAACAGATTTCGGCTTCCAGGATGGTTGCATGTCATACGTTGCCGTATCCTTATGCAGTATTCTACTGCCACAGCCAGAAGAGTGAAAATAGGCTGTTTCAGGTTTCACTAGGAACTGAGAATGGAGACAGAGTTGAAGCTTCAGCTGTTTGTCACATGTATACTTCTCAATGGGACATTGATCATGTCTCTTTTCGTGTCCTTAAAATCAAGCCTAGATCTTCCCCAGTTTGTCATTTCTTCCCTCCTGATAATCTTGTTTGGGTGCCTTTGCCTGCTTGAATTAATTAACTCTATATATATGAGTTTTGCTTGTAATTACTTTCTATGCAGTAGTAAATTTCAATACATAATCATCATGTTAATTAATTGCTATGCCTTGTTTGGCTCAAATGGGGAGGAAAGAGGAAGGAAAAGGGGTTTTTGGCTAATCTCTCTTTCAATCCCCCCCAAAAGATCCCGATTTAGGGGAGTGGAGTTAAGGAGTTTTTGTTTACTTTAGAAACATATAAATAAAATGAGCATAAATACCACTTTGCATTCTTAAGTTTGTACGGATTACCACTTTGCACCCAACTTTTTATTTTAACTAAAACGTACCTTAAAGTTTTATTTTTGTGCCACTTTGCACCCTCTGTCACGGTAGGACAAACGAATCGGTCACGACGACTGACGTGGCATGCCATGTGGACAAAAAATGACACGTGGCACATATCCTTTTGTGCGCATGGCATGCCATGTGTCACTTTTTGGTACATGTGGCGTGCCACATATCACTTTTTGATACATGACATGTCACTTTTTGGCACACGTGACGTGCCACGTGTCACTTTTTGATTCACGTGGTGTGCCACGTGTTACTTTTTTTAGCCATGTGGCATGCCACGTCGAACACCGTGACCGACCCGGTTGTCCTACCGTGACGGAGGATGCAAAGTGGCACAAAAATAAAATTTTAGGGTGCATTTTGGTCAAAATAAAAAAGTTGGGTGCAAAATGACAGTCCGTACAAACTTAAGGATGCAAAGTGGCATTTATGCCAAATCAAATGTTCTATCTGTATCCTAAAGTATTCCTATCTTTTTTTTTGGTATCCCATCCGGTATCCAGGGCTTGGCCCTGACTAATCCGGATCCGATCCGCGTCGCGCACCTAGTTATGGTGGGTGAGTCTCCTAATAAGGGCAGCTGCATACACTAGCTCTCGAACCCGAAACCTGTTTAAGCTGAAATGAACCGCTTACCACTTGATCCAACCCTTGACAGTATTCCTATCTTTTTGGCATTCAAGAAACAGGAACTAAACTAAATCAATCGTGAGGTCAAAATAAATAGACTAAAAATGGGCCTTAGTATCAAAGTCCAATCTTATCAGAGGTAGTGGACTTGACGTTTAAACTCATTGAAATCAAAATCTATGGACTTGGTTCGAGGGTAGCGTCACCCAAAATCCAAATCATTGGAAAATTCCCTTTCTAGCCTATTGAATAGAGTTTTTTCGTCTACTAATAAGTTGGTTCGTAAATTTAGCAATAAACAAAAACTTTTTTCAATTCAGGGCAAACCGTTTCAATTTAGAGTTAATTTGGGATATAATTTTTTAATTTAGTCGATTGGGGGTACAAAAGGTTACAAAATCGATTCAAATATTACATCATCAAATCATCAAAATGTATGCTCAATCCTCAAATATATATACATAACTAAATATCCTGACACTAATAAAAAGGTTATTTTAGTAATTTTAAAATAAAAAAATAGTTAACAATTTGATAAAAAAAAAAAGAATAGGATGGTTAAGTGTCAAATTTTAAACCAAATAAACATATTTACCTTACTTAAAATTGTAAGGCATATATATGTAATTTAGATTTACCCAGAAAAATAATATGAAAATTAGTAGCATGGAAAGGAAACGTATATACATTTTTTTTCCTTTTTCCTTTCAGATTTGGTACAAAACTACAAATGTGGTTTTTAAGAGTAAGCTCTAGTTTGGGGTTGGTTGCTTTGCTTGAATGCAACAATAGCAAATATATAGGAGCAATTCTGCAACTCCTCCTTCGATGCTCCAACACAACTTCGCCAGCAAACCAATCTGATGGGGTTGGGGTTGGGGTTGGTATATAAATATATCTACATTTAGGGCCACACCGACCTTAAATTATAATTTTAAATAGTAACATAGGAGTAATAATTTAAGGCAGATTCTAGAGGTGGATCCCGTGGCCCGTTCTAGAGACTTTCAATCTTCTTAAGCTTCTGTAATCTACCAAAAGAATATATATATATATATATATATATATATATATATAGAAATAATAATGAGATATAGTGGCCCGCAAATAAAACTTCTAGGAAAGGTTGGACAGACGCTCTATATCTATATTCTATACTTCTACTTATATGATAGATTACCAAGTTGAGTGAATAATACTTAAAACTTGCAAAATTTAGGATGGCGGACGTGCGAATTATCTCCAGCAACATAGTGATCAGTGCAGCAAATCAGAGGAAATCAAGTAGGATTGAATTAACTCCATGGGATCTTCTGCTCCTTCCATTCCCACAAATCCAAAAGGGCCTTATGTTCTTAAACCCAAAACCTCATGATCTGCAAAACAAAGAAACCCTTATCCACCACTTGAAAACCACTCTCTCCCACACTCTCCACTACTTTCCACCGCTGGCAGGTCGCCTAGCAACAACTCAACACCAAGATAACACCATTTCCTATTTTATCGACTGTAACAATGCCGGTGCTATGTTTGTCCATGCCACAGCCGAAGCCTATACCATTTCCGACATCATTAAACCTGTTTATGTCCCTCGTAATATTGTTCATTCCTTTTTCCCTCTCAATGGTCTCAAAAACCACGAGGGTGTTTATAACCCATTACTTGGGATACAAGTAACAGTTCTTGCTGATGGCATATTCATTGGTTGCACCATGAACCATTGTGTGGCTGATGGTACATCATTCTGGCATTTCCTTAATTCCTGGTCAGAAATTTCAAGAGGTAATATTTCATCACTTCACTCATCCCGATTAGTCCCTGTTTTTCAACGTTGGACTCCTAACGGAATTCATCTCCCCGTTCGTATTCCCAAGTCTCATCTTGAACAAGTACTCTATGCAAAAAAGTTGACTTTTCCTCCTAATGATCTGCAACTACAAGATAGAGTTTTCCATTTCACAAGAGAAAGCATTGCAAAGTTGAAAGCAAAAGCTAATGCTGAGGTTGGCACCAACAACAATATTTCCTCTCTTCAAGCTTTGTTGTCTCATATTTGGCGATCTGTTATTTATAATAAAAGAATTGATGGTGATGTGGAGACTAGTTTCAACATCACTATTGGCACTAGACATAGAGTTAAAGAGTTGCCTGGGAATTATTTCGGGAATGCGATGATGGGCGGACGTGTAAGTATGAAAGCAAAGGAGCTGCTAAACGAAGGAATTGGTAACGCAGCGTGGCCAATGAAGGAAACAATTGCTACAGTGACTGAAGAAAGTATAAAAAAGTTCCTAGCGTCTTGGGTTGCAAGCCCTAGGTTGGTAACTACGGATTCTGCAGGAAGAATAAACAATGGGTTGGTGATAAGTAGTTCGCCTCGATTCAACATATATGGTAATGATTTTGGATGGGGAAAACCAGTTGCAGTAAGAAATGGGTTAGGAAATAAGTGTGATGGGAAGATCACAGTATTTTGTGGGGCAGAGGAAGGAAGCATCGACGTTGAACTGTGCCTTGTTCTAGAGACATTGGAGGCTATGGCTAGTGATGAAGAGTTCATGGATACAGTCACCGTTTAAGCTCAGTCTAAATTCGTGAAGTTCACGAAAATTGCATTTATCATGCATGTGGATTTCGAGTGATCTTTTGCATATTCTCTCAAATGTTCTTTTTTCCTTTTCAGTATGTTTTCGACCTACATATATAAACAAGGTTGTGTCTATTTGTTTTTAATGTAATGGAATAAGTCAATCTATAAAATAAATCTATATATATATATATATTATATTATATATGTAGGTACGTTGATTTGAAATAAATTCAAGATCAATAATGTCTCCTTGTATCTTCGTTTATTTATATGCAGAAGCAGAAAACCAGTTTGGATAATGGTCAGTGGAGAATTGTATATGTATATGGTCAATCATAGACCTACTAAAGGTTAATTAACATGTTTCTAGCTCTTTCTTCCCACATGCAGAAGGTCTTGGCTCTTGTCAGAGAGTTATGAATTTATGATGCGCAAGAGATGAGTTTCTCCTACGTCATATAGGGGGGCTATATACTAGAGTTAATATTTTCTTTTTATAAGAAATTATAGACCTAACTAGGAGGGATGGGAGAAGTGATAAAAAATAGTAACGATATAACGTATATTAAAATCTTCTTAGAAAGTATATTCAATTAATTAGATGTATTAATTTGAATATATGAATTACATAAAGATATACAATTGGAAGAATCTTAACAAATAGTAATATTTACTTACATAAAAATGTAAAATTTTTATTATAAAAATGAAAGAAAAATGAATCATTAGTGAACTCCAAAGAAAAGAAAATATTAAGAAATTTTCACAATTCTTACAAAATTTATCAAGGTCAAACTATAAAATTTTGGGGGGCCAATTAATATAGAATTTTACCAATTTTTTTTACATGGTTTTAGTAAGTACTACTATAAATAGAAAATTTTGGAGTTAGAGGAGGCCATGGCTCCTGCCAGCCTCCGTTAAATCCGCCACCGCCACTGTGTTTGAAACAATCCACTATGGCAAGGCATGAATTAATTTTTTCATACACAATCCTTCATGTCAAAATCAAATAATCAACGTTAACATACTAGCGAAAATTTTTTGAGATCATTAATTATTAATCTTTTAATAACCCATAGCTATATGTATAGGAAAAAATAAAATATAAATAATCCATCAAAGGAAAAATTAAGCATCATAAATAAGGCCAGTAGTCATCAGAAATTATTGGATGGAATCGTACCACGACATTAGTTATGGGATCAACCACTAAAATTATTCACATCAAATCAACTCCTAAAATTTAAACATAATTTTAGTTTAAGATTTAGTCCCTTTTAAAATAATTAATATGTAAAGGTTAAGTCCCAAAATTAAAATATCATTAGTATGGGGTTTTAGAAAATATAAAAAAAAAAATCTATAAGTTGTCAGTGTCACTAAATTATAATTTATCTAGTGTAGCTCAATCCCACCTAATAATTTCTCTCAATCAACTACTTTGAAGAAACATAAATGGGATCTTGTCATGCAATGATTTGTTTGGTCTGTCGGCAAACATAATAAAGATGCATGCAGATGGTGATAATTAATAAGTCCATGGAGTGAACTTTTGCTCTAATGCTAGTATATTGCATGTCAATTTATTTACTGCTGCATCTCAATTATTTGCAATTGCAATAGATTTGATTTCTATCGTCAAATTCGATCGACAATCGTTATAAAATGACAATCTGTTACATGAAATTGCAACAGATTTGATTTCTATCCAGTCCAATCGACAATCGTTACAAAAATGTCTTCTCGAGTGATAAATATTTTCATCTCTTTAGCATTTGAAAATATATATATCAATCGTAATCATCTGACACGCCACTAAAAAAAAGGAATTTGTTGACACGTGTTTTATATTAACCCTTAGCTAAGTTAAACAAAATCAATTGCTAACCATATATGATGCCAACAAAAAAAAATCTATACTATTATAAGCAAACTACTGAGTTTGTGTTTCACTAGTTGATATGGAGATATTGTGTCTAAAAACTATTTAAAAGTAACTATTAGAAATAAGGGTGTAAGATTTTAAAGGATATATATATATATATATATATGACATTTTGCAACAAATACAATTTTTTAAAATTAAATCTACCCATTTTTTTCCTGAAAATAAAAAAGATAAGATTAAAAACTACCAATAATCTAATTTCTAAAAATAAAAAAACTAAAACTACCTATTTAGTTTTACACTGAACATGCGTAGGATTGAAGGTAATTGGGTCAAGGATTATATGCTTAATATTGGCAAAACCAACAGTTTGCTTGCAGAGCTGTGGGGTGTGTGACATGGCCTTGTTTTGGTCAAAAAGTTGCAGATTGATAAGTTAATTGTGGAATTTGATGTTGCGGTGGTTGTACTGTTTTTGCATAATAAGGTTGATTTGCCTCACTCGTGTTCTACTTTAGTTCATGATAGCCTTGAGTTGATGAGAGATGATTGGATCATAGAGTTTCGACATATTTGCCGAGAAGGGAATCATTGTGTAGATGTGATGACTAATTTGGCTCATGCTATGCTTGAGGGGCATCTTGGTTCGAAGAGCCTCCGGACCAGCTTCTTCCTTTGTTAGTGGAGGATAAACTTGGAATCGGGATTCTAAGACTTTAGTTATGTTTGTTATGTTCTTATGTAGAAAAAAAAATGGAAATGGGCCAGATGTTCTTTTAGATGGACAAATGGATAGACTAGTCCAGAATTTGTATTAGGAGGAGAGTCAGGGAAGAATGCAATAAAGGCTGAAAAGAGCTGGGCTTGTGAGAGTAAAAAGGCCACTTGATCCACGAAAAAGTCTAAACCCAAAATGAAAATAGATATGAAAAACCAAAAATTAAAAAAGAAAAAAAAAAAAACTTGCAGATCCAAAGCAGGAAGGCAGACCAGACAACCTAGGACAAGAAACTGCTGCACTTCGAGAGTGCTAAGTGGTAAAAATCTATCGCCATAGATGTTGATCTTCCGAAATGCCTCCTAAGCTTTCTTCTTCACTCCTCCCATCTGTCATATTTCTTTCCCTCGTTTTCCTCTTCATTTATTCCACTTTCCTCCCTTTCTTTACCAACAATCCTCCCTCTGCTCCTACTAAAAAGTTCCTTGCGTCGTCGTCTTCTTCTTCTTGCAACCTTTTCGATGGCAATTGGGTCTTGGACCGCACCAAGCCGAAGCCTTTCTATGATGATTCCTGCCCATTTCATAGAAACGCCTGGAATTGTCTTAAGAACAAGAGGGACAACATGGAAACCATAAATTCCTGGAAATGGGTGCCCAAAGATTGCAGCTTGGAGAGAATTGATCCCTGGCGATTCTTGGGTTTGATGAGGAATAGGAATATTGGCTTTGTTGGGGATTCTTTGAATGAGAATTTTTTGGTGTCCTTTTTGTGTGTTCTTAGTGCGGCTGATTCTGGTGCTAAAAAGTGGAAGAAAAAGGGTGCTTGGAGAGGGGCTTATTTTCCCCACTATAATGTCACGGTTGCCTATCATAGGGCTGTTTTGCTTGCCAAATACAAGTAAGCCTTCTACTCATCCTATGTACTTTCTAAAGTTTGTTTCATTCTTGATTTTGCAGTTGATTGAGAATGGCATTGGGATGATTTTTAATTTTTTATTCGTTTCCTTTTGATGCTTGAAAATTCAAAAATTCAGATTACAAAAAAGAAACTTGCTGGAACTGTGTTGAATGATGAGATGCCATATTTGGATCTATTAGATGTAACTGACAAAATACAGGCACATTCCTAACTGCATTACCCTTACTAAGCCTTGATAGTGTAATGACTGTGAAATTAGATACACTGACTTGTATACTACAAAATGGTTCTTGTTTCTGGCATTAGTCATTGTAAGTTCTATTATTCTGCTCTTTGTTGTTTCAATGGCCTTCATTGGAAATTTTAGATGTCTGTCTTAGTTTTATGCTTGACATGCTTGTACTTGACTAATAAAGGTGGATGCCAAAAGAATCTCTGGTCTCTGATCAAGGTGGACTAAAAGGAATATACAGAGTGGATGTTGATGTTCCTGCAGATGAATGGATTGGCATCACTGACTTCTATGATGTTCTTGTCTTCAATACTGGCCACTGGTAATCCTCTTTTCTTTTTGCTAGTTGATAGATGATGCTGATAATAAGCAATTGTCTTTTGTTATTCTTTTTACATTGTATGTGCTGAGATATAATGTGTTATTGCACACACTAAACACACTTTCCTGTGTGTGTATGTGCACACTGCAAATGCAAGGCAATTATGTGCATTCACCTCTGAGAACATCTTGGATTGATGCTTGATTTGGTATTTTTGGTTAGGTGGGGCTATGATAAATTCCCAGAAGAGACACCTCTTGTCTTTTATCGACATGGGCAACCAATAAGTCCTCCCCTGGGATTATTGGATGGCCTTCAAGTTGTTCTTGAAAATATGCTCCAGTACATTGAAAAGAAAGTTCCTAAGAACACCATCAAATTCTGGCGTTTGCAATCACCAAGACATTTTTATGGTGGCGAGTGGAATCAAAATGGCAGTTGCTTGCTCGATAGACCCCTTGAAGAGGATCAGGTACCTGTTAACTTATCCACTGTTCAATTTTAGTGATACGTTTGGTCTTGTTTAATTGTCAATTTACTTGAAGAGTCTTGCAACTTGCCATTAGGCTTTCTCGAATTTGATTGACATGCCTTGTATAGCAATTGAAATCCAAATTTAGTTTAGCTTGAAGGCAAATCTGCGGTTGGTCTAAAGTAAAATCTTATTGAATTTGAACTATAATTTGAATGTCCACTGATATATTTACAAAAAATTTCATTGCTGGTTGTTGGACAGCTTAACCTCTGGTTTGAACCCAGCAACAATGGAGTGAACAAAGACGCGAGGACACTTAATTATCTAATAAAAGAGACACTGGAAGGCAGAGATATTCAATTGCTTGATCTGACTCATTTGAGTGAGTTCAGAGCAGATGCTCATCCAGCAATTTGGCTAGGAAAGAAGGATGCTGTGTCGGTTTGGGGTCAGGACTGCTTGCATTGGTGCCTACCCGGTGTCCCTGATACATGGGTTGATATACTGGTGCAACTAATCTACAATAGCTTGGAGACTGGGTGAAGAAATTTGAAGACAATCTTATCGAGTTGTTTTAGTATTCAGCTTGGATGATGCCTAGCAGCATCCCTTACATGCAGACCGCATAGTATCCCTTTCCGTGAGAATGTGAATACAGAACACTGACAGAGGTGAATGCTGCAAAACTGGGTTGGTGGGAGAGTGACACTTATACTGAATATATGACAATTATCACAGCAAAAAATTTTTTAGTTTTTACTTATACAGTGGGGAGTGCAGCCAGTCAAAATTGTAGAAGAGGGTTGGTTGAAAGATCAGCGGAGTATTATTTACTTACATTTTAAATGTTCAGAAAGGATACTTTTTTCCCCTCTACTCAATTTAATTAATTCTTTTTATGTGTTGATCTTTTCAGAAACAATTAAAATCATAGTGATATTCAAAGTAAATTGGCTCAAATAATTTCTTAAAGCTAGATTCTTGTGCCAACTAAAACATCAATATTTTAAATTAAATCAAATAAAAACCTTAGACCGTGTTTGGTTTGAGAAGTATTCTTGTTTTCCACTTTACTTTCCATGGAAATAGAATGAGGGTTGATCTTTTTCAGGACAAAACAAAAACATCTGCTAAAGTATAAGTATATCCTTTTTGTAGAAACCCATATTCGATAATCATAGCATTTCCACTAATTCGGGTTAAGTCGTGTCAGACTTAGAAGTCAGAACCTTGTGATCCCAAACAGAAACTATTGAAAAAAAAAAGACTAATAAAGTTAAGGCCCATTGATCAACATAAAAGGCTCATGCACCAGAGCCCAATTAAGGGCCTTTCCTTATTTCCGTTTCCTTCGCATCTGCGGACTATACTACTATATATTTTCGTTTTGAGTCAGATATGTATGTCCAACAAATGCCAAAAGCTCCCGTCTCTCGGACAATCTAAACCAAATCTATTACCCCCGACCCGACAACCTTTGAAATGGCCATAAGAATCGAATTTTTCTCCCCAAAAATCCTCCGACAACCTATGAAGTTGACGAACCATCCATTCACCGCCATATCTGTCATCACCAACAACAGACCAAACAAGGCTCGCAACATCACATGCACTAAGGGAAACCTCAGCGATACAGACCTTGCACTAGATTTGGCAGTAACTGTGGAAAAGATTGATACCCATTTAAAGCGAAAAGAGGAAGCCATGGTGAAAAGCAAAGAGTTGCTGTTTTCAGAGTTTTGCCAGTATTTGTCATTGACAGAAGAGGAAGTGAATACGAAATGGAGAAAGTTGAAAGAAGAGGATAAATTGGTTTTGGTTAAGGAGTTTGTTAATGAATGGGGTGCCAATTTTCATCCTTTATCTGCAAGGTCGGTTAAGGAAATGGTGGATGAATATTTGCTAGATGAGAAATTTTCTTCAGTTTTGTTTCCTGGTTTGAAGAGAATGTTGGGGTTTCCACAGGATAGTTAGAACTTTAGATTGCAAGTTTGCATAAGAACTTGTAAATTGTAGGGTTTAATTGAAAATTTCCTCTGTTTTTTAGTTATTGTTCACTCACAGATCTGAATCTTGGATGATGAAATGTTTTACCTTGTGTTTCTGACTTTCTGTTTTCCCCCTCTCTTTCCGTTAATAAAAAGCAAGATTATTGGATTGGTGACCAACGACTGTGAATTACAATAGTCTATATAAAAGGCTTTTCCTCAATGACTAGAAGCACATATCTGATATAACATGATAATCAATCTGTAACTTGGCTGGACTTTCATGGCTTTCTTTGTGCAAATGATTAACCATTGTAGAAATAAACCACGAATGTACAAAGAATTTCTATGTACAATCTTTTTTTTTGATAAAAAAAAAATGCTTAAAACAAAGCACATATTTAAGGACCAGAAAAGAAGCAGCCTATCACTTGCTCTACAATCATATTAGACATCAGAAATGAAGTTGCCTGCACTGTCCAGCTGAAGCCTCTGATGGACAGTAAGGACACTTGAAAGACCGAGAGCTGCTTTTCGATAGCTTCATGATCGATTGCTTACAGAGGACATGCAGACAAGGCATCAGCATCGGTGGATTCTCTTCGCTGCCTTGATCTCTACTCACAGGACACACAAATATCGAGTGAAACTGAAACTCCTTCCCCAATTCCAATGGCACTGGCAAGTTTTTCATTGCTAGCCACTCCTGCTTCTTTGCAGCCATTACGTTAGCCAACTTCAAAAGCGTAGGCAATGCTTCAATACCAGCTGCTATGGCCACACTCAATGGGCTGTGACAGGACTGTCCCACGAGGCTGCAAAACTGTTGGGTAAGCTCCTCAGTGAAGTCCTCCCAACGTGTAGGAGCCATTAATTCAGCATGTGGGCAACTGTCAAGTTTTCCTACCCATACGATACAAACCACAAGCTTCAGAAACTCATTCATGTGCAGGGAAGCGAAAGGAGCAAGGTAAGTTCTGGCATATTTAAGTGCATCAGCTTTACTCCCTTTTTGGACGATCTCCATAAATTGAAGCCTATGAAGTTTTAGCTCAAGAGATGAGCCAGTTTGCATGAGCTTTTCACGATTGGCAGTGATCCACTTCAGGGCAGGCTCAAGGTTCTTAACTTTCAAAGCTTCAAGTATTTGATACATTTCTAAGAAATGAGATCTAATTGCAATATCTTCTGGTTCTCCAGCTTCATTTATCAGGCAATCTCCAAGGTCAAACAAACCTTGCCTGTAAAAGTGACTTGCAATTATCTGATTTACTATGTGGAAATCGAAGTCAACATTTCTATATGCCTTTGATATATCAGGATTAAATGCTTTGTCAAGAAGTTTAGGGTACTTGCTGAGGTTTGTGTTATTTTCTTTCTGCAGCCCTTCTAACTGGTTGAGTGGACCACTAGTATTGAGCTTGAGTTTCAGCTCAGTAAGAATGGATTTCAGATCACCAGGGGATAAAGGATCATTAATGGTCTCAATTTTTGCCAATGCCTGCTCAATTTCATGGCCAACTTGATCAACTACTTCTTGCGATTTACAGGATAATTTCTGCCTCTTAGCAACACGGTCAAATGCATCTTTTATGGTGTTCAGTTCCATTCTTAAATTAAACTTGATTGGAAGTTCCTGCAGAGAATAACTAGAGAAAGTTTATATTTCTGGTAAAGCATGGATATAGAAAATTTTATATGAGAATATCTGAGAAAGATGGAAATTAGACTCTATAAAACATAGCAAATCTATTCAGCTCATAAATACATAGAACACTTCTGGTCATTAAAAAGGGAAAATTGTTCAAGAGAGGAGTTCACCCTCTAAAAAACCAAGCTATTATGCTTCACTACGTGACTCTAGACATATATTTCAGGCTCTACTTGTCTATGAAACCTAAAAAACACCAGAGTTGGAAGAAAGATAATGAAGAAAGGATTCCTATGCTTTAGGTATTAATCATTATACTGATGAAGATTTCACTGGAAGTTCCACTAAATCTGGCATAAAGTAAAACTGCAGATTGTAACAAAAAACATATAATCATGCAAAAGTATATTAGCAGAGAATGTTCAACTTTTTTTTTCCTTCTCAAGTTATAGTAAATTCCAACTCCATCAAGGGAATGGAAGGTTTATTAAAGTATATATTCAGTTTGAAAATGATATTTATGAAGTTTTCTATAGGCTACCATTTTAAAAGGAAAATTGTTCTCCATAATGGTAGATTGAGAAGGGTCTCTAGGCATATTGATACTGCCATATCAAACATATTTCCTATCACATATCCTAATTAATGATTGAAGAAAAACAAAAACCTTCATACCAGGCCAACTAATTAACAACTTCCGTTTAGAAAATCCAGAGCAACAATTTCCTTAACAACGACTGCAATCTATTTAAAAACCACCTAACTGATAGTTACATTATAAACAAAAAATTACCAAATTGTCTGAACTAAAACCCTCATACAAGGCCAACTAATTAACAACTTCCCTTAAGAAAATCCAGAGCAACAAGTTTCTCAACACAAACCACAATCTATTTAAAGGCCACCTAATTGAATAGTTACATGAATAAAGAAAAGATTTCCACAACAATTGTTGATTTTCTTGTCATTATACATGCACAATGACTTCAAAATAGTAAAAGATTAGATTATGTCAAGAAAAACAGCAGTAGTTATTAGCAAGTTTTAGAAATCATACACCAAATAATCACTAGTATCAGAAGATGATTTTGAACGGCTTCCAAGGTTTAGCTCGTCTTAGAATAGGGTCAGGTTTAAAACCAATAAAATCTATCGGTTAATCAGCAGAAAGCTGTTCTAGATCATTTTCTGCAAAGGTAAGCCTACTAAAAATAAATAGACATAGATTTCTACCATAAACCACGAGGTAAGAACTTAATGTCCATCAGCAATTGAATTGAATAGCTCAGATCATACTTTTAATCAAGACTTTTGCAAAAGGAGCTGTAAGGCAATTCTAAAAAGTCATCAATTCAAAAGGGAAACACAATTGAGCACCTAAGATACCCCATAAAACACAAAATTATATAGGTTAAATTCTAGTACTAAAAATGGCATCAGCATAAAATTTGAGAATCAAAACATATATAAAAACACAATCAAAATTTATAAGAGAAAAAGGAGAAAAACCTTTGCTTGGCAGTTTCAGCAAGTCTTTTGCTGTAAGTTAACCTGCATTAGAAGAAAACAAATGCCGCCAGTCAGACACTACAAAGTATGCGAAATTCAACTAAATATCTTAAAAAAAAAAGAAACCTTTTTTGATAGAATTCAAAGTTCAAACCTTTTTTGATACTAATAGAATTGGCAAAGGTTTAATTCTCAAGTCTTGCATTACAGAGACTAATACTATGTTTAATTGCAGAGAAACAATCAGAAAACAAAGGAAACATTAAGCTTAAAACTTTCTTCCTATTTCATTCAATTCGGATTCCAAAATTAAAATGGTTGATAATAAGGCGATGAATAGTAACAGGCAAAGCTAAATTGTCTCTTTTAACGGACTTTCTCATCGGTTTTCTCGTGAAACAAACAGGGGAAGAAATCATAAAAACATTAAAATAGCATGAAAATAGCGAAAGTTTTCAAGTAGAATTTTGAGAAAAGATACCAGATTTGTGATCGCAATGGAAGAGAAAAAACCGCAGAGAGCGCGAGAGTCTCTTGCTGGCTTTGATACCTGGGAAGGCAAGAAACGGAAGGAAAGTTAAGTGAAGCGAGAGAGTCTCGAATGACGCACACGTGCGACAATTTTGGGTAGCAATATGAAAGTAACAAACACTCGTGTGAAACTTAAATTTCCTGAAATACCCTTCTTCTATTTCGACATAAATGATTAAATTCTACTCCATTTCTATCCATAATCCATCGCTTGCATACGACATGTCGTCTAAGCGTTTTGGCCTAGGGAGTTGAGTTCCGCATTTATCTAACCCCCGTTTATTCGGGAAAATGGCGAAAAAACTTGAACTTTCTTCTCTCAACAAGTCTCTCAAATGGGCCTAAACAGTATCCTCAAAACGACACCTTTTTCTTCTTCCTCCTCCAAAGCTCTGCTCGTCACCACCGCCACAGCTGCCAAGCCCGCCACTTTCTCTAGATTTCTCATTTCTTATTCGGAAATTGCTTCTAATTCTCATTTTCCTTGTAATTCACGCTTGAGATTTCCATTTTCTTCGCCAAAGGCCATTGCTTGCTCCCTCCCTTTATCTGGGTCAGGGAGGTTTCTTCACCAGAGCAAGCGCGGGTTTCGTGGGAGCCGTTTTGTGGCTATGGCTGCTCCTGGGTCGGCCCAGAAATCCGAGGAAGAATGGCGTGCTATTCTCAGCCCTCAGCAGTTTCGTATTTTGAGACAAAAGGGCACGGAGTAAGTTTGCTAAGCTAATCTTAGTGTTGATTAGTACCTTATAGTTTTGTCAAATTGTAATAAATTTTGAGTTTTTATTGCTTTTGGATTAAAATAAGGTTGGTAGTAAATTGATAAACTATATATGAAATTGGAAAAAGAAAAATAACTTAAGGAGAATTGGCATTTTCCGGTATTTCTGTTGTGTTGTGTCTGACAAATATGGGGGCGTGCGTTTACTGTTTTCATTTCAGAGTTTGATTTTGATAGATTCATTTTCAAAGATGCTCTCGATTTAGTTGTTATGTTCATGGAAGATGGAACCTTCTCGAAGTTCTCAAATTGTGGTTGCAGTTTATTAGTATTATTATTATAATAAATAAAATTTATAATCTAAAGAAAATAATGGTACTCTACTCAGTGGTATTATTGATCCTTCTGATAATTAGATTTGCATCTGTGCTTAGTTTTTCTGTATAACCTTCTCTAAATTATGCTATTTAGTACATATCACTTGATAATTGTTTGGCATTGTTTTGATCCTTTAAGGTATCCTGGCACTGGACAATATGACATGTTCTTTGAGGATGGTGTCTATAACTGTGCAGGCTGTGGGACTCCTCTCTACAAGTCTACTACAAAGTTTCATTCCGGTTGTGGTTGGCCAGCTTTCTATGAGGGTCTCCCCGGAGCCATTAATCGCAATGTGAGCTTTCCTTCCTCGCTCGGTCTACTTGTTTCTTATTCTTTTCCAGTGTTCTATATCATCTTGATTTGGTAGATGTTTCAAGCAAAGTTTGTACTAATGAGAGTGTGATATGCATGTTTAATCAGCCGGATCCAGATGGGATGAGGATTGAAATCACTTGTGCAGCTTGTGGAGGGCATTTGGGACATGTATTTAAAGGAGAAGGGTTTCGAACGCCCACGAATGAACGCCATTGTGTCAATAGCATATCACTCAAGTTTGTTCCTGCAAATTCTTCAGAGTAAATCCTGTTATATTATATAGCAGTTTATATTAGTTAACTATTCATTCTGTATAGGACATGGCCATAATAATGCTGATAATAAGAACTGATGTAAACAACTTATGGATCAAATTCTACATATGGCTCTATTGGATTTGAACTTCATGATTTCTTGCAATGTATGTGATGTGTTTGGTTATTTCTTTGTTAAGTTGCATATGGTTATTGTAACAAGGCAACATCCCCCAGCTTCTCGGAGCCTATTTTAACTTGAATTCGAGCTTGAGCTTGAACCAAATAAGCTTTCATAAATTCATACTATCATCATATATACTATAACTATTCGAGTAACTCGACGGGTACTCGAGGTCAAGTATTACAAAGCTCTCTCGACGGGTACTCGAGTCAAGTATTACAAAGCTCTATCTTGGTTGCTCAATAAATTCATACTATCATCATATATACTATAACTATTGGAGTAACTCGACGGGTACTCGAGTCAAGTATTACAAAGCCCTATCTTGGTTGCTCGTTGAGTGGTTTTTTTTTTTTTTTTTGCCAAAACTCGTTGAGTGGTTAAAACTTGAGATTTCTTGTGAAAAGTCCCGAGTTTGAATCCTGGAATGAGCGGAATGTGATTTCGAAAAGTAGAGGACTACCTCCTATTGGGTCATTTCAATATCATATTCATGAAAATCATGAGTAGCAAAAAACAAAGCTCGAGCTTGGTTCCATTGACCACTTAAGCCACTCAAGTTCGAGTTTGATTATAGACAGAGTCGAGTTCAAGTTTTATCCAAGTCGAACTGGAGTAGCCGAACAGTGGTGTATCATTTACACCCTAAACCCTACAGATTAAAATTTAAAATTCCAATTTCGCCAAAAAATTTTTTTTTAATTCCAATCATATCCCTTTTATCAGTTCTACAAAATCTAATCTAAACCACATCTGGGTGACGTGTTTATTTTTGCCATTCCGTGATTCGGATATGATCAGCAACTGCCACGTGTACAAACGTTGGCAAAACCATTTATACACAAAGTTTAAAAATCAGCCAACCATTTTTTCTTCTTTTTGTCTTAGTCCGCTAAAAACCACTTCTTGCCCCAACATTACATTTCAATCGTTTTTGCAAAGAATTTTAAACGATCTCCAAAATCTCAGGCTTTTGATACTTGTCGTGGTTACTTCCCCTCCTCTTCTTCTGCCCTTTAAATGCCCACAACCACAAGAAACTATAACATCGAGGAAGCCCAAAAAAAAAAAAAATTATTGCTTCTAATAGATTCACTAATTAATCCTAAACTTCAAATCTTTTGGGTTTACTTAAAAATCTGGAAAATGTCTTTGAACTTGTCTGTTTCAGCTGGTTCTTGAGTTTTGAGTCTTGAAGCACTTAACACCATGTTGGGGTCAATAGCTTGTTGCCACACTCCCAAGGTATGCAGTTCTCTTAACGTTGACATTTTCTTTGTGCAAAGCAATGGAAAAGATATGGGTTATTCTTTCTTTCTTTACCAACAGACAAAAAGATAATTTGAAACTGTCTTTATGTCATACATGTATATATGTAAATATGTTGTGCTCCTACTTTTTGAATCTTTGTTAAATTTCAAAAGATTACGCTTTGCACGTCTGACTTTGCTAAATTTAAAAGGTCACAGTAATGGAAAAGCAAGTCTATTATATTTAGGAGTTGCAGTTCTATCTGTTTAGCTGATTATGAGAGTTTGAACTCTTCTTGCTTGATTTGGCCTCCATGGATTACATTCTGTTTGCATTTCAAGCAAATTCTTATCAATTTGGTTTATGTTTAATAGTGGTTTCTAAGTTGTTGCAGTTGTTTGGAACCCTCAATATCCTGCCAAAATTCACATTTGTAGGAGGTTGATTATAGAAAACCATCACTTTGGGTTATTCAGGATACAACTCCAAATTTTTTTCTTTTGGGATAAATGTCTTGAGTATATGATTGTGTTTTCGAACTTTTTAATTTCAATTCAGTTTATTTGTTTATCGTATTGCAGGGCTATGAATTTTTAAAAAGGAAAAGCCTTGGTGGGTCATACTGTCATGGTGTATCATGGTTTTCAGGGCATTCTTCTAATATGCCCTATATGAATAACGTGCTCTTCCATTCTCTACCACTGTTAGTAAATGCCAGAATGAATAATTGCTGCCTTGTTTCAAAGAATGTATTTAGTGGCACACCTTTTCTACAGTCTTCCCTATGTAAGTGGAGAGGACTCAATTTTTCTCATGATAGACTGGTTCACTCCAGAAGGTCACGGATCTATTCAGCAGTTGATGTTGCTAGTGCTGTGGATGTCATCAATGATTTGGGATTGGATACTCTGACATTTTTGGGTGTGACTGTCATGGTTGTTCCTGCATTCAGGATCATTAAAGCGAGCCCTGTGAGTATTACATTTCTAGTAGCATAATTGTTGCAAATTATTTCATTTCCTTTACTTCCTTTAATGTACTGATTTTACACATAAACAAGAGGTTCTTATATGGCCAACTTTATGTGCATAAAATTCTGGAAAGTTTAAAAGTGTGCATGTTTCAATGCTTATCACTTATCAGTATCATCTGTACAAATCAGGGCCGAGCATACTTGCAACCATGATGTCTTATTAGTTACTTGAGGAATCTAGCTGTTATTCTTGTTGATTGATAGTCTACCATTCCCAGAATAATAACGAAAGAGACTTCTATTGCTTTCAGATACTTGGCTTCTTTTTTGCGGGGGTAGTACTGAATCAATTCGGATTGATTAGAAATCTTACAGATGTCAAAGTCCTCTCTGAATGGGGAATACTTTTTCTGGTAAGTTCAGTTGCTTAATTAGATGATGTGTTACTTTTTTGTTTTTGTTAATCCGGTTAGATCCATGTTGGTTCTAGAAGAAGAAGAAAGTAGCTATTGATTCAATGGATTAGTGAAAGTAGCTAATTTTGTTATTTGACTTTAATGTGTTGAATGTAAAATCATGCATCTATCATTTGACTCCTGCTTATACTCTATCCTTTCAACTATCTTGCTCATGTTACTCTTAATTAAATAGCATATGAGATAGTTGATCATATATCCTTGATCTACAGCCATCTTCTTGGCATTTTGAATAAATGTTCCTTGTATGTTAGTTATTTACTAATTCTTTAAATAGAAAAGGGTTGTTTGCGAAAGCTACACATGGCTTTTTCATGTTGCAACCTTCATGTAGAGTACCTTGTGAATATTCATTCTGGGTTAATACGAGTTCCTTTTCAGCTATTTGAAATGGGTTTGGAGCTTTCACTTGCACGTTTGAAAGCACTTGCAAAATTTGCTTTTGGCATGGGATTGACTCAGGTATGATACTGATGAGAAAAGTTATAATCCAGTTATCTTTTGTGCTTGAACTTTTTGCACGTCTCAGTGCACATTTATTTTTAGAACTACCGTCATTGTATATTGAAAACTGGACTGAAAGTGAGTTGAGTTGTTGAGACATGCATGATATGGGGGTTGCTAGAAATTTTGCTCTGTGAAGTTTTCTTGCAGTGTGGCTGAAATTAAATGTGCTCCCACTTAGTGGTTGGTTGGAACCATGAGTGGAATAGTACTGTATGCATTTAAAGTGATTTTTTTTTGCACCAGAGTGATTTGAACAGAGATTTACCTTGAAATAACAATTAGAAGACTCTGCTACTTTATGCAGTAGAGTCACTATTTATGCTTTCAATTTCCTAAGTTTTGAAGATACTTCTAACAAGCTACTTGGAGGTACTATCCCCATCAATATGCATTTAGGATCATTATCTTTTAAGGTTTTCCAGTAAGGTTTCTTCAGTTCAGGCCCTTTTGTACTGGCGTGTCGCTTTAATATAGCAGTTACTTTAGTTAGCTTCTAACAAAGGATGCTGTGCTCTTGCTATACTTCATTTTCTATGAAAAGAAAATTGCAAGAAAAGCTCAGGAGGCTCATAAACTATTTGTCAGGAAAGTCAAATGGCCCTTGACTTGGGCTTCTTCAACATGTGAAGCTATTTTTTCTTTCTTTTTTTTTCTCCATTCTTTGGTCTGTTAATCTATGTAGATTTTATAAAGCATCTTTTTCCACTTTGGATGCTAGGTTATAGTATTATTCTTGTTGATTTGTCCTTTTCCTCTTCCTACTTTGAAGGTTTTTTTATCGACTCTTGCTTTCTCGGCATTTGAACTTCCACCTAATGGGGCTATCGGAACCAGAATTCTACAGTTCCTATTTCACTCGAGGGATGACTTGGTAAGAATACTTTGTTTTCATATCTCTAACCTTGTTTTTGTTCAGCCTGAATTTTTTTTTTGTTTAATCCTTTAATAATTCTTGGCTACTTAATTGGAATAAGATTTCAGTGAGTTTGTTATAATGCAATTTTAGTGCTAATCATTGCATGCACATATGGGATGTTTTGTGCCATCTACTCCCTGTCCAGGAACATGACTCAAATATGAGTAAACATGGCCATGGGGAGACTATCAGACTACCAGTTATTAGCTCTTTTTTAAATTGATAGCTTGATTTAATTCTTTAATTCAGAAATAGTGATCGTCTTTCATTTGAATGTTTCTAAAAGTAGTCTATGCATTAAAAGCTTTCTAACTCAATTGCATGCATTTTGTCTGTAAACCTCTTAATATATTTCTTCTTTTTGGTACAATTGTAGGTTAATATCAGAAGTGTTGATGAAGCCATAGTGATTGGTGCTGCTCTCTCTCTTTCTTCTTCAGCTTTTGTTCTCCAGGTATTCTAATGCCAGATATCTAAGAATGGTTATATGTGACTCTTTGATAAGTCTGTTCATTTTGCTGCCATTGTTACTTTGGGTTAGGTAGGTAGGTCTAAAAACCTGGTAGTCAGGTTAAAATCATGATGTTTTTCAAGTGAAATCATATGTTCAAAAAGAGGACCGTCTGATTTTGTATATCATTTCTCTCGATTTTCTTATATTTATAAATGCAAATCTGCTGGTACTACTTGCTCTTCTGTAACAAAGTTTCCACAAAAGGATTAATACATATCACAAATAAAAGAAGTAAAGTTCTCTGTTTTACCGGTTCTTTTACATGCCAAGTTTTTCCTCTTCATTGATATATGAGATATTTCTGCCCGATGTAGAGGATTGTAAAGCTTACAATTATAAGATATAGCTTCTTGCAGAGAAGGGTGAGCTGCCAACAAGATTTGGCTCAGCAACTCTGGGGATACTTCTTTTACAGGTTCCTCATTGTGCTCAACATGCTTTGGCTTATTATTATAGTTGATTTTACATACCAAAGGAGTTATATATATATTCTGCTACTTCCATTTGTGGATTTTTTTAGGTTCATTGCGAAGTAGACATCAAAAATATGAGGTCAATAACCTTTTTGGGCCCCACTGCTTGATATTTGCAGGACATAGCAGTTGTCCCTCTCTTAGTCATACTCCCAGTGCTTGAGAGTCAGGTAGGGAAAATCTCTGTCTTTTATCTCATCCAGTGATAGAATATGCATTTAAATACAAGAAATCCTTTTTTTTTTAATCTTCTTTCCTTTTCATCCTCAATTAGTGAGGTTAATTATTCATTTCTCCCTCAGAATGGATATATGATTCTCTTTGTCCTCTAAAACTTCCTCCATTTCTGATTTTAACATCTGAGACAGATTGCATCGTGTATCCTGTCATGTTCTTTTCTTCTTCTTTTTTTTCTTAACTTTGTTAATATGTTCTTTTGTCACCCTTTTTCTATTCATATGTTCATATGCTAAGAACAATGTTCAATTGCCGTGTTCATCTTTTCTCATGTTGTCTGTAATTGATAATTTCACATGTTCCCAACTCCTATTTGTTTGTTTCTCTTATATATGACCGTGCTTCATTCTTAGATACAAGCTTTTGGTTGAGTTCCTACTTTAAATTTCCAGTTGCATATCTTGAGAAATTGATATCATAAATGTCTTAATGTGACACGCTTAGATGAGGCAGGAGTCCTGTTCCAGAAGTTTTATCCCATTTGATCGTAAATGTGTCACTGTTATAATGATCTTGATTTATATGCTTATCAGATACATCTGGCAGACAGTAAATCATCTATTAACCATTTTAATCTTGTTTTCAACTTTGCAGAATCTAATAGAGGATAGTATCTGGCCAGTACTAGTTCAAGAGAGCTTGAAAGCATTACTTGGGCTTGGTTTGCTTTCTCTTGGAGGAAAATACATTCTTAGGAGAGTTTTTGAGGTGTGTTGGGTTTATCATTAAAGAAAGAAATGAAGGAAAAGAACTCCAACATATTTCATTTGCTGCATCACTTGGGTTCTTAAAATGTCAGGTTGTTGCCGAAACGAGGAGCTCAGAGGCTTTTGTTGCTCTCTGCTTGCTAACGGTTGCTGGGACTTCACTTCTCACCCAAAAGTTGGGATTCAGTGATACGGTATGATATTTATTCCGATAGCAGGAAATGGTTGAGTCTTGAGATTGATGCATTTCAAGCCATGTAATAAATCATTAATTTCATTGTCCAGCTCGGAGCATTTCTCGCTGGAGCATTACTGGCGGAAACAAATTTCCGTACACAGATTGAAGCTGATATACGGCCATTTAGAGGCTTGCTTCTGGGGTTATTTTTTGTCACTACTGGAACATCGATTGACATGCAGGTATACTAATTATTTATTGATTGCTTTAAAGAACTGAAAGTTGTTTCAATTTTGTGATATTTCTGTAGTTAATCCTTTTTGCAGTTTTATTTATGTTTGGGTATTGAGCACCATTGATATTTCGGTCCTGAATTAACTCTGCATGAAATTAAAGATACTGTGCTAGTTTTCTTAATTTTCATGTGTTTTAGAGAGGCTGGATGATATCTTGTCAAAAAAAAAAAAAAAAAGAAAAGAGAGAGAGAGAGGCTGGATGGTATATTTATGTTATCAATACCCTTGACTGAATAAAGCATATCTATCATTATGAAAGTAATGCATACAATTGTAAAACTACCTATATATGATTTTATGCAAGTTATATTGTTTTCTTTTGCAGCTTCTTTTCCGAGAATGGCCAAATGTGCTTTCCCTCTTGGCTGGTTTGATTGTCATCAAGACACTGATCATTACAGCAATAGGTCCGCGTGTTGGACTAACCCTGCAGGAAAGCATAAGAGTAGGATTTCTTCTATCCCAAGGAGGCGAGTTTGCGTTTGTAGTTTTCTCTCTAGCTAACGGGTTGGTCACAACTTAAACCAGTGGTGAAACTGCTAAGCAAGCATCCTTTTTAATGTGCTTATAAAGTCTTCTTCTGTTGTTGAGCAGGCTAGGAGTACTACCACTTGAGCTTAATAAGCTGCTTATTATTGTTGTGGTACTATCGATGGCATTAACCCCACTGCTTAATGACGTTGGGAGAAGGGCTGCCGAATTCATTGATGACAAGTTTGATTCAGATGTATGTTAATATTTGTAGTAAATCATTTTTATCTCAATAGTGTTTAGGGTAGTTGGATTAGCTTTTCATGATCCAATATTTTCTCTACAATGATTCTTTTTTGTGTGAAATTAAAGAATATTTTTTTCACAGAAAGCTGCTGAGGCGGTGAATTTTGATGCAAGTGAACCTGTGGTTATCATTGGCTTTGGGCAAATGGGCCAGGTAGATCAATTATGATGAACTAACAGCTTAATTATCACTTGGCTGCAACTATGGTCTTGTCTTCTAATGTTTCTACTTGTAGGTACTTGCTAATTTTTTGTCAACGCCACTTGTTTCTGGAGGAGAAGGAGACAGTATGGGATTGAATTATGTTGCTTTTGACCTCAATCCTTCTGTAGTGAAGGTATCTAAATTTCATAGGATTCTACATAGTTACTTTGGTGAAGATACTTGTAATATCTGTTTTTTATGAACACATAAGACATTATTTTGATTCCAGCGAAACATGCATGTCTTGGTGGGTAATTCTTGTCATTGGCAGTTTGTTGTTTAGAAGTTTGATTGTGAACTTCCCTCCAGAGACTTAATTTTAACAAAAATTAAGTAATACAAAAAGGGCACTAACTTATTAATAGAATTATTTTATTATGGCATTTACAGGCATCTAGAAAACTCGGTTTCCCAGTTCTCTATGGGGATGCGTCGCGTCCAGCTGTTCTGCAGTCTGCTGGTATCTCTTCTCCGAAAGCTGTCTTGATTATGTACAGAGGAAAGAAGAGAACACTGGAAGCAGTTCAAAGGCTTCGGCTTGCCTTCCCTGCAGTAAATGCCCTTCTCTCTCTCAGTAGTCCTGGGCGGCTTTGCAAATAAGACAAATTATCAATTTTTCATAATAAAATGACAGAGATAGCATAAAAAACTTGCTCTTAAGATCACTATCAATCTGCTTTAGGTTTTCCTTTCCTTTTTTGGCCAATTCCTTTTCACTATATAGTTTTCTTTCATCAAAAGAAATATATATTTTTTTTTGTTTCTTTTTCGAGTTGACTGCTAATGTTCTGCTAAAACTCACTACTGAGCAGGTCCCAATCTATGCAAGGGCACAAGACGTCAAACATCTCTTAGATTTAAAGAAAGCTGGTGCAACAGATGCTATCTTGGAGAATACAGAGGTATTGATAAATCTTAAATTGCATGTTGTTACTGCTCAACAATCATGCATTGGTACCCTGACAACTGGCGTCGTATTTATTCATGCAGACAAGCTTACAACTTGGATCCAAGCTTTTAAAAGGATTTGGTGTCATGTCTGATGATGTGACATTTTTGAGTCAGCTTTTTCGGGATTCCATGGAGTTGCAAGCTCAAGAAGAGCTCACAAAAACTGAGAATCAAGAAGTTGACATGATGAGGCCACTTCAGGTACATTGATATATAATATATGGAACCGGCCAATGGGGTGGTTCAAACTTTTGTTGTGGGATATGGCATGAGAGCTTCTGCAAGTTAAAACCTCTTAAGAGTCCTTTCACTTCATTTTGAGTTCTTTTGGATCTGATTTTTAGATAATCTGTTTGTTACATGACTTTACTTGGTTCCACTTGGCAGCCTTTGCAGAAGATGTAGTCAACACCATGAAATAAAATTGTATAGCTTCATTTGCCCCCAACTTTCATTTGTTTAACAGCTTTCACTTTAAATGATGAATAATATCCTAAGATGGGAAAGAACTGCTGCCTTGGTCTTAAAAAATGAATATTTTAAACTGTTTGACGTAATTTTCTTACAACTTTTGGTGTCAGTACTAATAAGTTCTCAGATCTACATCATCTTAATTTTTTAGTAACTATTCTATACTGCAACTCATTAATTCCATGCTTGAAATTGCTTTTATCTTCATGAAAGTCAGGTATTTGATGACTTGATGAATTAACTTTGCTTCATTGCTAGGCAAGAATGGCCCAGGCGCGAGCATCAATATCATCAACTTCATCCGAAGACAACTTGTCAAGCAAAAGCCAGGTAGATGGAGCTCAAGTCTCAAGGCTTCAAGGGGGTGTAGATCAGATAGACGAAATGTCAACTTCATCTGAAGGTGAATCATCGAGAAATAACCTAGCAGACAGAACTCAAGTCTCCCAGCTTCAAGGGGAAGTAGAACAAGGAAGACAGGACAGTATACTTCTTCAGTCGGATAATTCAGACCCGCGAGGTGTTTTATATTGTGAACTAGATACAAAGAATGGCTTGCCAGTAAACATAGCCGATAATGAGGAAGAAAGAAGTACAGTAACCGCTACTGAGGAACGTTAGAGACATTCAAAACTTGAAGCTCGAGGCATTGCCCCGATCTTCCATTTTTTAAGGTTTCAGGTCAGATAGTACTAATTATTAACATTGTTCCTGAGTAACAAAGGTACTTTTGGTGAAAAGTTTTGGTGATGTTCATCATCTCTTCTCTGCCAAAAAAGAATCAAGGCTTCATCAAAGGCTACCTTCCTAATTCTTTTGACTATTACTGGAACCCCGAATGTATATTTCATTTGCTGAAAATATGATATAATGCAAAGAAGTAATGATTTTCTTGTGGTATTAGTCATTGTTTAAACAATACCATCATGTATTATTATTGCATTGTTGGAGGTTTAGGCTGCTTTTGACAAAAACAAAAATAATTGTTGGAGGTTTAGGCTGCTTTCGAGTCCAAAGCAAAAACCAAAGAAAATGGTCCCGGCGGGGCTCGAACCCGCGACCTTCGGCTCATAAGACCAACGCTCTAACCAACTGAGCTACGGGACCACCATTGTTCATTGCTTCCATTACTCCAAAAACATTTCTAAACGGTAGCACATGGACAGGACGCCGTGGATCTATAGAAAATTGGCTCTTATAATATATTTTCCTCTCGTTTTTTCTTTTGGGCAGAATATTTTCCCCAAAATTTTGATAAATTACTGGCGATTCAAAGTGCTTTTCTTGTTTAACCAAAAAAAAAAAAGAGTTCTTTGCCTGTCCCAGACTAGAGAGACTGGGACATTCTGCACCCTTTGAATAAATAAAGCAATTTACATTTGAGACAATCATGATCAATATCTATGGCTATGCATACTTGACATAGTTGGGCGACGTGCCTAATTCTTCACCATTTGTTTGTTTACCTTTCATCAACAATCTGATCAAAAACGTACCACAGTACCCTTGATTGAAACTTTTCACAGATAAGTTTCACGTGGTGGTATTAATCAAATGAACAATTATTTTCATGACGTCGCCATGCTTTTTTCTATGGATCCCTAAAACCAACAAACAGATATGTACAACAATGAATGAAACAGTTCGACAAATACAGCCACCTGCGACTGCGAGGCTGCGCCCACAATTTCTTAACGTTAAACATGGACCATGAATTTGAATCCTCTCTTTTTTCATTTCATTTCATGCTCCTTTTTTCTTTTTCCCTAGAACGACTGAACGACTCCAATATAGACCATTTATTGACGGCCAAAATATCTTCATTTTCTTTTTCCAAATATAGACCATTATTCACGACCAAAATTCAAAATATATTTGACATACCTTTACTGATGTAATTAAATCCTATAAGCAGACCTGCAAGAAAACCCAAAAAAGAAAAAATATCGTCTTATTATCTAATTTTTATTTTTATTTATATAAGTTTTTAGCCCCCAACTAAAAATAGGTTTAATTTTAAAAGGGTTAATCTTAAATTTTGATACCTTTTTTTAAGCAATAAACCCTTGTCATAGGGTTTTAGAAATATTATAAATAATTTATTAGTAAATTTTTTTTTTTTGTTATATGTGAACATGAAATTAAATGATACGCTACACAAAATTAGTAAAATTTTTCTTGATCTTGATGATTTTTTAATCACATATATATATTAGAAAAAATTTGATTAATCATGATGATTTATGAGTAAGGATAATTTTGTCATACAAACTTGTTTTCAACATGATCAGTAATAATTATTATGACATTCAAAATCCACTCTTAAGTGTATAATTACACTTTTTAGTGCAGTGATGAAGTTTTTTTTTTGGGTAAAAGTGCATTGATGAAGTTTAACCGGTGTCTAAGCAAACCCTTATTTATTTTACAAATCATTTCTAGGATTGATTCTCACGACCATCTTCATTTAAAAAAAAATATATATTTATATTTATATGATACAGAAATAGATCTGACGAAACTCGACTTTAACTTTAAATTTATACAAATCCAAGTGACTACATGATATAAAGGGTTTATACCTTAAAAAAACAAATCAAGATTCCTCACAAAAAGTTATAGTCCAATTTGTAGATAACGACCGACATTGATGATTAAGGAAGGATAACCTCATGGATTTTTTTTTTGGCCGGAACATCATGGTCATGGATGATGGATTGGATGGGAATATTAATCATGGGATAGACGAAAATTTTCTTTTAATTTTCAACATTTGAAAAGTTTGGAGGCTTCTTCTCTTTTTTTTCTCTCTCTCTCTCTCTCAATCCTCACCCAAATGTAGACTCTAAATTGGTTGGCTAAAATAGATTCTTTTTTTCCACATTCCATATCAAAATTTCATGAAAGTCCGAATCCCAAAAGATTTCACCAATAGTGGATGATATAATTTTCCTCCAATATTCTGTTTATACTTTACATACGCATTATTATTCAATCAAGTTACTACTATTTATGGGATGAAAATCCCTTGCTCTATTCAAACGGGTTAAGATGTTAATACATACCTTATTCCTTACTTAATTTTGTATTTAATATTAAAAGCTATTCTATAGATGACACATGTCAACCTTTGACCCAGCATGCTAAACTATAATGACAATGTATTGTATAATTAATTCATCCACAAAATAATAAGGATAAATAAACGATTTTTTTTCTTTTATCTTTTTTTGGAAATTTTCAACATTTTGGAGGCTTTTTCTCTTCCTCCCAATCTCACCAAACCGAGACATAAGTACTTTTATTAGTTTTGAGTAAAATATTTTTTTTTCCCGACATTTAACTTCAAATCCTTAAACTAGAGACACATCACAATAGCACCTTCAGGAAAGATAAAATTCAAATTAATATTCCTAAGAGAAAAGATATAATTTGATGATTTGTCGAAAAATAGATAGCAACAAGCATCAATAATTGATATTCTAAATGTGGTATATATAAAAAAAAAGATACTCTAAATGAGTTTCCGACATTTTATATCAAATCCTAACTATATAGAGACATCGACATGCGCACCATATGGTTTTAATTTCCATCACACAATTCACAAGCTTAAATGTACATAAAAAAAAAACTTTTGTAGAATCCAGAAATTATAATACCAACACTTGATAACTCAAGAACCAAAACCACAAATAAAACTTTATTAGTATTCAAATTTAGCCAAAGCACAAGGCACACACAACTTGCAAAACCATGGCCGATAACTTGCGGCTCCCAAAGGCCAAAACCAAAACTTAGCCTTTAATATGGGATTTAATCGCATGTACTCACCCACACACTAAAAACTCTTGCAACACAACCAATAAGAACATAACACATAATTAAATTAAATTGGCTTGGTTTAATTAAACCCAACAGTTTCTTTTTTCTTTTTAAAGAAAATTCAATAAACCTTATCATTTAAATAATTAAAAAAAGACTACTGCACTTAGATTTTCCAACCAAACTTGAGCACTATAAATATCAGCCATATACCGCATAGCTCTCCAAGCAAGGTTTGGCCTAAGGAAATTAAAGTGTTTAATATATAACAATAATGGAAGATAGTGTGAGAAGCAAAATCCTCATATTTGGGGGAACAGGTTACATAGGAAAATACATGGTGAAGGCAAGCATCAAATTAGGTCATGAAACCTTCGTTTACACCCGTCCTCTTACTCCACAATCCAATCAAAACAAAGTTAACCTTCACAAGGAGTTCCAATCCATGGGCGTCACCATTGTCCAGGTAATACTGAAATTTTATACATTTTGATCACTAATTAATATTACTATATATATCTATCTCAAAAAATATTACTATATATATATCTTGCATTTGCTATTTACCATGTAAAGCTAATTCTCCCTAGAGACAAACTGAACAGGGCGAGTTGGAGGAACATGAGAAGCTTGTGGATACACTTCGCCGAGTAGATGTGGTGATCTCGGCGTTGCCTTTCCCCCAGGTTCCTGATCAGATTCATATAGTTGAAGCCATTAAAGTTGCTGGCAACATAAAGGTAATTAATATTTCATTATTTATTATGATTTAATCATGGTGCAATTAATCAGTCACGTGGTCTGGTGGTAGAGTGCTAGACTTTTAGTTCCAGTTCTAGTCAAAAGAATAAAAAAGTTCTGCTGATCCTTATAGCTTCTGCATAATCATTGAGTTTTTTTTTTTTTTTGGGTCTGATTATCTAGAGGTTCCTTCCATCCGAATTTGGGGTAGAAGAGGATAGAGTGAAAGGTCTGCCTCCTTTTGAAGCTTGTTTAGAGAAAAAGAGAAAGATTAGAAGGGCAGTGGAAGAAGCTGGGATCCCCTACACTTATGTATCTGCAAACTGTTTTGCGGCTTACTTTGTGAATTACTTGCTTCGTCCACATGATCAAGACCGTGAAGATATAGTTGTCTATGGATCCGGCGAAGCCAAGGGTATAATTATGATTTTAATATTTCACCTTCAATAATCTTTGCAAAACTTAATTAGTATCATGATCTAGTTTTATATTAATTAATGTAATGTTCATGCAGTACTGTTGAATTATGAAGAAGATGTTGCAGAATACACAATCAAAGTAGCAAATGACCCAAGAACATGCAACCGAATAGTAATTTATCGGATGCCGAAAAACATTTTGTCACAGCTTGAGTTGATTTCTTTGTGGGAGAAAAAGACTGGTAGGAACTTCAAGAGGATCCATGTACCGGGTGAAGAACTTGTGAAGCTATCAGAGAGTAAGTTAATTATAGGCTTAATTTTTTAATTTACTTTCCTTGAGCTTGATTACAGACGCCGCGTACTTGCAAGACTTAGTCCGACAAATATGCAATTAATTATGCTTGCGGTCATAATTGCTTACTTCCATGATATGTACCGATAATTATTTTGCTAATTATGAAATATATGCCTGCAGCCTTGCCACATCCGGATAATGTACCGGTATCAGTCCTTCACAGCATATTTGTAAAGGGTGTTCTTCTTAACTTTGAGCTTAGAGAGAATGACCTTGAGGCTTCCTGCCTATATCCTGATCATGACTACACCACCATTGATCAACTTCTTGATGTTTTTCTTGTCAATCCGCCCAAGCCTGCTTCTGCTGCATTTTGAATCAGACTTCCTATATATATCATCTTCAGCTCCCATCAATTCTCAAACATTTTCACTAGTATCATTGTAAAATTCCCATAATTTATATATTGCTTGAATTATTATGACTCTTTGGGCATCCCTTTGTAACATTTCTTAAGGATATATATATATAACAATAACTTGCACAAGTGGTTTGACACTTGTTTTTTTTAAGCAAAAGTTTCGGATTCGAATCTTATGAATGGATAAAACTATTGTTCGGAGAGCTCTGCTTTATCCCATAGTGGATCAACGCGACTCAAATAAAATTAACTTGTAAATATATTTAAAAAATATAACTCTCTACTTGCTCAAACATCAGATCCAATGAAAAACGAAGTAACAAAGAAATCCAAGATAATGTTGGATGGAAACTCTTGGATTGATTCCCTCAATTATGCATGGTGATCAAAACGTGACCCTTGATCAAGGATACAATTTGATTTCAATCAATCCTTAACCATGTCCCTCGATTGCACGCCATTAATATTTTTCAAACTTTCCCCATACTAATATCAATCATAATTCATAAGCCCCCTGATCGGCTGGCCTAGCCAAATCTAACGATTGATCTCAAGAGGTTTTTTTCTTGGAAAGCCCATTAATTGAGCTTATATCCAATAATGAATTCGCCCTTTTTATCTTTGGTGTAAATTATAGTGTAAACAGTTTTAATTCCAAAAATTTCGAAACTGAAACCGAATAGTGAGCATGCATTAAAAAAGGAAGAAAAAAAATCATTAAGAAGAAAAAGTTATAAATAATTTTCAGCATTGATACCCGCACGTGTCTTATCTCCTTAACAAAAGTTTAATTAGTGGTATCATGAAAAACCACAGCGTTTTATTCCATGGGAACGGGAAAACGGGATACCACCAAAAGGAGCAAAAATTAATCTGATGTAACTCAAGCATAGCGGGTATACTACGTGTCTCACTCTCATTGCCCGCAATCGGAGATGGTCAAAATCAGCGCAAAAAAACAGATTGGTCGGTTTCCATTGGTTTCTACTTTCTACTTTCTAGTTTCTAGTTTAAAATTCTAACAAAACCGAGTGAAGGCCCACAGATTGGTTCCCTTGGTTTCCAGTTTCCCCCGCAAAACAACGTCTTGCTCTTCCACTATTATATTACACAAACACAACTGAATCGATTTTCATTGTCAATTTATTTATCCAAACAAATTTACCCACTCTGAATTCTGATTCTCGATTTCTTCATATTTCATAGTTTTGTCTCTGATTATGGCGCCTACAGCAGCAATGTTGATTCTCTCCCACCAAAGTAAAACAACTTCACCATCACCGCCTCTGCAACTGAAGCTCCCTGCTGCGCTTCAATGGGTTCCACTCAGCAGTCTTCTGGTCCGAGGAAGATTTGGGTCTAAGAGCAAAGATTCAGAGGTGGAGGTTGATCGTCCTTCTTCTTCTTCGGCTGATTCTGCCTTGGAAAAGAGGTTTATTGAAGCCCTTGAACTTAACTGGTGGTAGAGATTGACAGCAGAAATCACTCTGGTTCATTGAAGCTCATCGTTGTCGGGCAGAAGCCTACTGTAAATTCTTGCTAACTACTACTAGTGTTACTTTACAATTTACAGACAAGATGAATCATAAATGACAGTTCCATTTCTTCTTTGTACAATGTTTCAATTTCATGAATGCATTGCTTTTCAATGGCAGATTTTACCAGAACAAGCAAAAACTTTATTTATTTATTTTTTTCTTTTATTATAATTATTCTTTTAGAAAAGGTCTTCCTAGAGAAGTCTTTTTCTACTTATCCACATCAAAACAACCATATGCAATGCTGTAACAGTTTAAAGAGTTCTCTAATTTACTGAAACGATAAACAGACTACTTTATTAATTTGAAGAAAGGGATTGGCATCAACTTATAAGTTATAACCAAGACCTGCTTACAGAATAGGGAAAATCTCAGATGAGTATTTGAAATTGCAAGCAATGCCGCTATTATGCTCCTGTTCGCGATTATACAAGTGAAAGCTCTCCAGCAGGAACTGATCTTTTGACAAGTTTAGCCCAAGACTCATTAGTCTCTATAATGACCTTAAGAGCATAATCCTGTTTATTATAACAAATAAATGGTAAGAAACCAGAAGCAGGAAAATCCAAAAGTGTAGAGAAAGGTGAAGCAACGCCAACACACCTTGCTTGCTGCCTTGTTGCCAAGACCAAACTTGTTAGCTGGTTTTCCATCAGGAATCTTGTAGTCTCTAAACCAGTCCCTGATTGCAGTGAGAGTCCCCTGAAAATAACCAAATGGAAGCAAAAAAAATTTTTGCAATTGTAAGTGAGAAAGAGATAGCCATGCTTAAGCGTAATTCAAAATAATAATCAATTTCATGACTAGTAACGGTTGTAGACTTGTAGTCATTGACTCATTGTAACATAAGTTGGCAATATTAACAATCCAACTTCAAATTACGGAATAAGTCAGATTCCGGTTTCAATATTATTGCTGACGGCATGATCAATTAAGTGATGAACTAAAATTATAACAAAACTATGGAGAGGCTGGAGAAAAATTACCGGGAAATGCTTCTCAACATCATCAACATCATTCACAAGAGATGCTTTTGGATCATCTAACGAGATGGCAACTATTTTCCAGTCAAGTTCCCCTTCATCAATCATGGCCAAAGCACCCAAGGGCTTAACCTTTAGAATGTCGCCAATCTTTCCCCGCCTTTCACCAATCTCAACAACATCAACTATAAATTGAAAACAGACAAAACAGCGAAGTCAAAATTTTGAATACTACTTCTCATAACGCCAAAAAAGAAAAAGAGAAGGATCGATCTTTTAAGAAATACATTAAATACTGAAACAAGTAATGGAATTACCAGGGTCATTATCACCAAATGCTCCTTCAACTTCAGCGTTTGCTAAAGATGGGTCTTCCCATGTTTGTGGAAGCAATCCATAATTCCAATTTATATTATAGCTGAGGAAAAATGAACAGAAGTATTCAGAAACGAAAACTCTACGCCACAAACTAGACCATGGAAACTCACACTGACAAGAAGCTGAAAGAAAGTGGATTCTAATAATGGAAATCCTAAATGAAATGTATTTTGAAGCTCAGTAAATTCAGGCACATTACTAAGTAGAGGCCATGCTGAATTTAAATTTCTCACAGATGACCCTTTGTTTGTGCATTACCTGAAGAAGTACAGTCTATCAGGCTATTCCGTGTATAAAAGAAAGTGACTAAGTTTCAGTCCCTTGACTTAGGATCAATGGCAATCACTTACAATGGGATAAAGAACTTAAATCATTTCTAAATGAAGACAAGTTTCTATGGCCATTATATGGCATTGCCCAGAAAACTCATAGGTAGCGTTTCAGAACTTGAATTTGAGAAAAGGAATTTGGATTTCATTTCTAGTATACATCGTGTGACAAAGTGCTTGTACAATAATAATTTTCAAAATCATGGGACTTGCTAGATGCTTAGTTAGTTCTGAATATGAAATAACTGTATGAATTTTAAATTTGAAAACTATTTTATAGATATACTGGTTTGTGCATTTCTTCCTCACAATTCATAAGATAAAGGAAATCAAAATCTACATGTTCCCAAATGAAGCAATGTCAAATCAATTCCACAATTCTTAGAGAAAAAGATAGAAAATTTAAACATCATAAACAAATCCTAGCATTGAAGTGGGCAATAAGCTATACATAAAATTCTTACGGATAATATCGAAGCTTGCCCTTCTTTGTATCCTGCTTAATGGGAGTGAATGGCTCATCAGTAGCAACCTCCATTTTGGCACTTGATTCTTTGGGTATTTCAACAATAAAGTTAAAAACACCATCTCCCAATTGCAATGGAACATCATGCCAAGGAGAAATCTAAAGCAATCACCATTTTCAATTACCATCAAGAAACGATATTTATACTAGTGCTACTTAATTAAAATTTCAAAGATTTTGACAAGAAAAATGGAAGTCGAAAAAAACCTTTTTGCCCGAAGTATCTTCGAAGAAGACTCTGTAGTCAAGGGTTTCGGCTTGGCCTTCTTCTTTGATCTGAATTTGCGGGTTATAAATGGCATTGCAAGAAAACAATCTTTTGGACAATCGTTTGCCTTGGTTGAAGCGAAGAGCGTTGCAGCCGCGTTTCAGCGCGAACGGGCTTTTGAAGAGCAAGCAGGAAGAGGCGGCGGTGGAGTTGCCGGCGACGGCAATCACTCTGGCTGCTGCTGCCATGGTTGTTTTTTTGTGGTGGAGTGGAGCGCTTTGCTTTGGAGTTTGGTGGCTTTTTAGTTTTCTGAGTAAGTGGTTTGCATTGATTGGCTTACCTTTCTGAACGCTCTCGTATATACCGCTTTCCTTTTCCGTTATGATTTTTTTATATAATTTTGTCATTTAAAAAATTCTTTAAATTAGAAATTTAAACCATTAATTTTGAAAAAAAAAATACATTTTTCAAAAGAAATTCATTGTGCTAGGCCTAGGCTAGCTTGTTAATAAATGGATTTTGTTGAATTAAACTTTATAATCATCATAATTAATCATATAATAGTATATATATATATAATAATTATATAATAATTAATAATTAATAGCAGTACAAGAGGAAAAAGCCTTTAATATTGAAAATGAAATTAACTTTTTTTGCTAAAGAATTTTATTTTTTAAATTTGTCGAGCATGACACAATTGACTAGTGCAAACCGAAGATTGCTCAAATACAACTCACCTATATGAAAAGCCGTTATTCTCCCACTTTCTGGCACTCAAGCAAGCTCACACGTTCAAACTCCGTATGCACATTGCCTCCAACACACATGACGACCAAACCCGAATGTACGGATATAGGTATACAAATAAAGGTAATTCCTCTCTCTCTAAATCATAGCTTGAACTTATCTTATCTAGCTCACTCTGCTCTCTCAAAGTGCCGCTAATCACTAACTAAACATTAAAGTGCTAACGCGGGGAATAAACCCACCACTTAAGTGCTCTTCCATTTTGCAAGTGGCTCATTCCGACCAAGGGAGATCAAGTTGAGCCAAAAGAGCTTCAAGAGGCCGAGTTCATAACCTTGTTGATAATTTTGGCATCAACAAAACCTAATGGAGTTTAAAGCCATAAATCAAATCACATGTTTTTTTGTTTGTTACAAATTACATCAATTTAAAGATAAATTGTGTATAAAATTAATATAGTCTAACATATTGTAAATGAGTTTTTTGGTTTTGTGGTATGACAGTGTTACAAGCTGGTAAAAGGATGTGCAGCCAGAGGTAGCAAAGAGAAAGAACAGAGCATTTCTTTGAGTGATGAGTAAAATGGTGACGAGTGATTAGATCTGAAAGTTTTTTTGTGATATGAGATTTAGGATTTCTTGGCCATTTTGTGCTTATATGAAGTAAAGATAACTCTATAGTGGATGATGAATTGATGATCAATTTGTCATCACCTTTTCTTTGTCTAGAATACATATTTATGATATCCGGTTTGAATTTTATGATAGTTTTAAGCATGATCAACCTTTTATATATTCAGATATGTGGTAAAATCGTTGTAATTATTTTCTTTTGGGTGCCAAGGAATAAATCTGTTCATCGAATCAATCACTTGATCATCGTTGATCAAAACTTTTTGTTTGGAAGAACAAGCGACAACGAGGGGGTGATGAGCGTGATAGCGAGACATCAACATGATTCACGACAGGTGTTTTGGATTTTCAAGGAAGATCCAATTTTTCCGGTGCAAAAAATAATCGATTACATAGTTTTACTAATATTTGATGTGATGAGGGATGATATTCCTAAAATTATTGTAAAATCAATTACATAATGAAAGTTATCTATTTTTTTTCTTAAAAAAAGAATACATATTTATTTTTCACCAAAAAAAAGAATACATATTTTTATATGTGCTTTGGAGAATATGGCAAGAAAATCAATGTCATCAATGAATAATAACATGATTGATTCATGGCCAAAAAATCAATGAATAATAACATGATTCATGGCCAAGAAAAGTCGACTCTCAAATTGAGATTTTAGGTTTAGCCGATGAAAAAATGGATCTGGGCCTTAACAGCGCAACACAGCCTGTGTGGTTCTTTTGGGCTGAATGAACTTCCTTTGAACTAACATAGCCCAATTCTAATTTATTATTTAGGATACGTATATAACTGCAAGTCTCCTTGTTAAGTGTTAACGGTCGCCTTTTCCCTCTTTATTTTCCCTCCCTTTTTTTTTCTTTGAAGTTTGAAGCCCTAATTCTCTTGTCTACCAAATAGAAATTTTTTAATTTAAGTCAATTATTGAAAATTTCTTTGATTAAGTCGTTATTGAAATATTAGTATTAGTCTTTTCCTTTCTGAAAACCTTGATTAATGAATATCAACTGTGAATTTATGCGATCGTTTGGTAAAGTCAATTATGTGTTCCTGGAATTAATGGTGACGCTGAATGTTGAAGTGAAATGCACAAGGCAAATCAACCATTTCTTTGAAAGACTAGTGTAGCTTCCATACATGAAGGATTGAAATTGAATTGAAATGTATTCACCTGACACCCCCAACTTTCCCATGAAATTCCAGAATTTTTTAACAAACATCTCAAGAATTCAATATATATATATATATATATATATTAGCAGAATGCAGACATAAAATTTTTGTTATAGAGCTCTGTTTTAAATTAGGTACAAACAAGTAAAAAGACTCACTGTAAAAACATAGTAGGTGAGTTGGTTTGTATTTGTTCTATTATTACTGATTTATTAATGATGTGCTGTTTTTGCTTGTGAATCCATATAAATCTCATTTAATTCTTCAACAAACAGATCACAGAATTGTCTGACAGAAAATAATTTTAAAAGGAAAGATTAGAATTAAATTAAAATGAATTTAATAAGTTTAATTTAATATATGAAAAAGAATAATAATTAAAAAAAAACCTTAAACCCTATTGCCAATGACCGAATTACCCAAAATAATAAGATTGATGTCTGATGATGAGTTATCAGGATTTTTTCATTTTTTAACGAAAAGGAATATAAGGAATTAAAAGAAAAAAGGAAAAAGAGAAAGGAGAAGAAAAGAGCAAAAAGAAACATCTCAGCTCAGCAAAGCTTACCTAGTAAGTTTCAGCAGGAATCATAAACCCTAAACCACTAAAATCTCTCCCAAAATTGTTTCTAATGTTTTTGAATTAAAATCAGTTTAGATTTCTTGCACATGGCTTCTTCCGAGATTGAAGTGGTTTCATCAGAATCACAACCGAAAACCCAACAGATTGCCATAATTGATGTCTTCACGGCCTCTGCTTACGGAGACTTCGACAAACTCAGAAAATTCGTGGAAGAAGATGGTGCCTCCGTTACTACGCCTGACGGTAATGGCTACTATGCCCTTCAATGGGCTGCTCTCAACAACTTCCTAGATATTGCTCAGTACATTATCGAGGTAAATTCCAAAAATTTTTATATCCTTTATAGTTTTCTGTGGGCTTTTGTTGAGATTCAGATTAATTTGGGTTTAATATGATTGAAGCATGGTGGAAATGTACATGCAAGTGACAACAACAAGCAGACAGCTTTGCACTGGGCTGCAGTTAGGGGTTCGATTGCAGTTGCGGATTTGCTCTTGCAGAATGGAGCTCGAGTCGAAGCAACTGATGTCAATGGTTTTCGGGTAACTCTATTCTTTCTTTTACCTTTGCATTGTATATTGAATCTTGTTCCGTTACTCGTCATGGGCCTCTAAAAACTTTTTTTTTGTTTTTTTTGTTTTGGCTGACTTGAGTCTGAATCTGTAAATTAGGGGCTTGATTAGATTTAAATGAATCTACTTTTCCTCTATCAATGCAATAGTAATAGCTTATATAACAGTGCATATCACTATACCCTTTTGTCTACTGCAGGCAGTTCATGTTGCTGCTCAGTATGGGCAAACGGCGTTCTTAAATCACATTATTGCAAAATATCACGCCGATTATGATGTACCTGATAATGATGGAAGGTGCCCGCTTCATTGGTATGTTTTTACGAGTTTAAATTCAGACATCATAATATTGGATTAGAGCTTGAAATCTTGTTTACACCAAAGGGTCCTTGAAATCACGTAAATCTAATTCAAGCAACAAATGATATGTAGGGGAGCCAAAAATAATTACTGTTATTCATTCAGTATAGTTTTGCAATATTTTTTTTTCTTTTTGGATCTACTTTTTCAGTATTTTTGTGTGAATGGCAAATGATGCTAGTTTGTTATTTATGAGCTCAAACAATGTATCTCAAAAGAGGCTCTTCCCTAGTATATAGGCCAGTACTGAGAGGGGATAGCAATTTACTTGGGGAGTTAAGGGATAGCAATTTGATGCAATTTCAGAAGTGGTCTAAATTTGGTCTTGGTAGCATATTTGGAAAGAACGAAACCTTTCAAATGTGATTTTTGGTACAAGATTGTTATTGCTAATATTCCTCACATAACCAAGCAGGATTGAACCTGCGCTCTTAGTTTCAACCCTTTGCAATACAGGGAGAAAGCATACTATTATATTTGCAAGTCACTGGGTTTTTAATTTTAGCAGTTTAGTTATGGGTTCTTGAGCAGTGGCTACTTTTTACTGTAAAAAGTAATGAATGCTTGTTAATTAGAAAATTGATTCTTATGGTGTGGTAAACAGGGCTGCATATAAAGGATTTACCGATACAATTAGATTGCTTCTATTTAGAGATGCATCTCAATCAAGACAAGACAAAGAAGGTACTATCTAATAATTTCTATGCATGTTCTTATATGCAAGCTTTTAACCTTGTCAAAGTTACTGATTAATGTGCTCGCGACCTTCAGAAAAAATTTTGTACTTTATACTCTTGCGTTCATGAAAACATTTTATTAATAATGCAGTGGTAGTAAACTGAGTTTTCTGTTCATGTGATGGATTCATGGGAATGTCTATATGATTTAAATTAGTAAGCAGCGGTCAGCAACTTGTTCTTTCAAATTGAACTATGTGATCATTATAGTCAACTAGGCTACAGCTTATTCACTAAAGGCTTTAATCCTAATAACTAGTTGATGATGTTGTATATCCAATGCTGCCAGGTTGCACTCCATTACACTGGGCTGTAATAAGAGGAAACGTAGAGGCCTGCACGATACTTGTGCATGCAGGCACAAAGCAAGAGCTACTGGTGAAAGATAAAGCTGGATTTACACCTATTCAGATTGCATCTGATAAAGGTCATCGGCAAATCGCCCTTTTCCTTGTAGGTGACTATGTGTAGTTGTTTTCTTATGCTGGGTGTCTCTAACTTTATGGGATCTGTGACCTCGTTGTTAAGTATACTGGTTGCTGCAGTGCTTCATACCTTTTTTTAACCTTAGTGAACTTTGTTTTCTTCTACTTCATATCCTTGTGCTCAAAAAAGTTTAAAAAGAACAAGGATCTATTGCATTATCATCTGTCTATGTTTCTCAGCTCCCAAGTCAAGAAAGCAACCAGGCAGAAACTATTCTGTCAAACTGTGTGGGATCTGGGAGTTACCATTATAAATTACTTTGTTAGTTAATTGGCTTTGCAGAGATTATCTATATTTTTCAAAATGTCTTCATTTGCTTTCTGAGTCTCTAGGGTGCAAACCAGAATCCATTAGTTTATAATTTTTGATGTCTGTGGAACCATTTGAATAACCATATATTGTGTTGCCATTCTAGGGCGTATTTGTGTACACGGTGTTTGATTCTTTGGCTGCAAACGCCTTGTACAACACGATGATAACCTCTAAGTTGGGAATATATTCCTATAACCATGAAATTATTGGTTTCGCAATTAATACTTTTTCTTGGCCTGAGTTGCATTATCAGTTTAGTTGATGCCTGGGTAGGTAGAAATGAGTTCAGGGAGATGGTTAATCAGTATTTCAAACCATTCCTACCCCCCTCCCCCTATTAGACATTCTTTTAATCCTTGCTATATGTTGAAGAGTGTGGCCATTTATAGTTGTTTTCTTTTTTATCTTGTTCAGTCTCATGCAGCTAGAACCAATAGCAATCACTTGATGGATAAATTTTGCAGTGGGAGAGTGGGGGATGTTGGTTATGCTCCTATCCTATTTTGTGCTATAATTGTTGAAGTTATCCTTTTCATCAACTCAGTTCTTGCTGGTGAGTAGGCTATGACATTAAACTTTCAGTCTTCGGCATGTTTGTTTTTGTTATTGATAATGACTAACTCCTTCAAGATGCATGTAGCTCCTAATCTTCCTAGGATAACTGCCATTGTTGGACTTTGGGGATGGATTGGTGTTTCTCTAGCTATTGGTTCGTTGATAATGTTTTACAGGTGTAGTAGGTAATTCTTTATACTTTGATGGTCATTGAATTGATTTAACAAGTTTGGTTTATTATGGTTATTTTTTTAATAGAATAGCGGTTTAATCTAGCTGAGTCAAGTTGATCCAGTATCAGCTCGATTGAGGCTTTTTGGGCTCGAGCTCAACTCAAAATGTACTTGGGCTACTTGAGCTTGGCTCGTTTAGGCACAACTTAAATATAAAAATTAAATATCTAATAATAATAATAATATTATTATTATTATTATTATTATTATTATTATGTTTATATATGAAAATCATATAGTAATAAAATCTTCAAAACTCGAAGGCTTGAGTGTTACAAAACTTGAACTTGGCTTGACTCGGTACCCAAGTAGCTCAAGCTCGAGATATAGGCTCGACAATAAATGAGCCGTACTCTAATATTTATCAGGTCGAGCCCGAATAGCTCACAAGTAGCTTGACTTGTTTGCACCCCTATTTTAGACAGTTAGATCAAATTTTAAGAGTCTGATGCATGTCATGTTATAAAACAGAACACTTTTTGCTACTGTAGTCTTGTGGGTTATTCTCATTCAAACACTTTATGCTGTAGTACTGGTAGAAGTTTAAATCTGACTTGGCTTGGTATATTCTTCCATATTTGAACCATAAGTTAAAACAATTGACAAATTTGGAACTATATGTTTTAACTACTTTGTAATAATTTTATTGCTTTTTCATGCTTTATGAACTAAAATGAAGCAATCTGATTTTAAACAATTTTTAATATTTGGTTTTGATTTTCTGTGTAGTTCCCTTGATTGACTTTCATAATTCTCTGCAGTAAAGATCCAGGTTATATAAAAAAACATGGAGGATTGGATGGCTTCGAAGATACAGAGGTACTAGCCTTTCTGTTTATTTAATCATGTATTTTAAAAATGTTAGCAGCAGCTAGGAAGGAACAAAAATTTTTGGGAACTCTGGAGAGACCACAAAATTCATGTGAAGGAAGACACAAGATGGGTCATGTTTTATAATGTAAAAGCTTTGAAACTGAAAGATCCCATATGTTAAAACTTAAAATGTCAAACACATTAGCTTTATTTTTGTGTATGTTTCTAGCATGAAGGTTACTTGGAGGCCTAAATAGTATGCAGTTCTGAAATGGGCTTTCCATTTGGTATCTCAATCAACATTACTCCAAATAGATGGGGAAACAGGGAAGTGGAATTTTACTAGTTTAGCCATCTTTTTGCAATGAATGGCAAGTTTGTGGGTAAGCCATAAAAAAGGTGTGGAGATGCAGAATTTTTCGTGCAGAGTGAGTGTGCTGATACTAATGAGACTTTTGCATTTGGTTGGTTAGTCTGGTATGACTCTTGAGAGGACCTAAGAGGAGTCCTGCTTATTATATAGAACATGGCATCTAGTTGTTATTAGAATCATGACTTGTTTTTCATCTGCATATCAAATCCTTCAAATTTTCACTTCTTTTTATGTTAGATGTGCCTTTGAAAGTTTTTTCTAGCTTGATAATTGGCCAATAGAATTATAAACTCTTTTTCAGAATTTATCTAAAAAGGAAAAATAGAGGGTTTCAAGTTTTACATGAACTGAATCGTTAATGTATTCTTACAAATGGCAGGATCCCTTGCTCAATATCGATATGAACAATTCGTCAGGATGGACAGGAGATTGGTCTCAGCTTTGCCCTACCTGCAAGGTTACCTGATGAACCTTTTCCATGTAACTATGATGCACATTTCCTCAGCTTTGCATCTGACCAATTTTTTCAATTTTCTCAGATAATAAGACCTGTTCGTTCTAAGCACTGCCCTTTATGTAAGCACTGTATTGAACAATTCGACCATCATTGCCCATGGATCTCTAATTGCGTTGGGAAGGTAAGTAAGAAATTGGTCTTGAGCTGAATACGAATGCTAATAGTATTATGAATATCTTCTGGATTTATGATATTTATATGAGATCAAGAGTGTTTTTTTTCTTGACTAATAGGAAGTGCCTGTTTGACCTAGCTTATTTTCTGTTTGCCCAGTAAATAAGCTTAAGCCGGGCCAAACAGAAAAATCAGAAGTGCCTTTCAAAAGCACTTTTCAGTTGTTTTTGAACTAAAAGCCAGAAGCTGCACATTGAAGCTTTTCTCTAGAAGCACTTATGTCAGTGGATAAGCTAGGCCAAAAAGTCCTGAAGTTAGGGAAAGGGGTCTAATTAGGGGAATGGGGTCCCTCAGGTGAATTTCCGCCTCAACCATCTCAGCTAGAGGAGAGGAATTGCTATCTTATTATTGATGCAGATCTATTCTGAACTCTAGGACTAGTATGGTGAATCATACATTATCTTGTGTCTGGAGTGTACAGAATCATACGCCTTTTGTTCACTCTTGAACAGTTGGTAGTTATTTTCAGTTTGGAAGATGCAATAACTGGTGTTGATAAGAGTATTTATACAAGTATGATGTTGATGTCACTATGAAGCATCTGATTGTCTTTAGATACTGAATTTAAGGGCGAATATGGAGGTATAGGCCAATTCTTCATTAGTAGTGCAGCCTTTAAATTAGTGGCACATTGTTGTCTTTAGCTTCTTCATTAATCCTTAGCTTTTGTTAGAAATATACTATTTTTGCCCCCTTCTTTTAACTAGTCTCCTCCTCAATAAGTTAGCAATATTATAGGTGATAGAACTGCAATTGATCTGACCGTAATCTCTTCTTTTCCTTTCCTTACCTGCTTCATTTATTTTGCACTTGCAGAGAAACAAACGAGACTTCTTCTTTTTTGTTTGCTTGGGGACTTTGACTTCATTTGTTGGTGCATCTGTTGCAGTTCACAGTACGTAGATTTCAGACAAATAAGCCACTCCTCTTTCATTGCCTTTCTGATTGAGATCAAATTAGTTTATATGTAACTTGTATCTAAGGGTCTGTTTGTCTCAACTCTCGACAGGGATTTGGACAGGAATACCAGCATTGCCTGCTGATGAAACGTGGGTTCATTATGTGATCATTCATCATCCTGGTATCGTTGCCTTTCTCTTTCTGGATGCTATTATCTTGCTTGCCGCTACAACTCTGGCAATAGTACAGGCATCCCAGGTAAATGAAGAGTCAAATTACCTATTATAACTCTGTGGCCACCAATTATGTGAAGATTTTTAAGGCTGTTAAAAGGATGGCCAAATAGCAAAATTAATTTTATCAAAGACTGGAAGGAAAGAACTCTCCTTTCTCTTTCAGATGATATGATTTAATATGTTGCTAACTTTGCAGTCTTCATTACCTAATGCAGGTAGCTCGCAATATCACCACTAATGAATTCTCAAATTCTATTCGCTATGGGTATCTTCGTGGCCCCAATGGACAGTTCCGGAATCCATATAATCATGGGTGCCGAAAGAATTGTTCAGATTTTCTCATTCGAGGCTACACCGAGGATGAGATTGCTTGGCCTCCGTTGCAGAGAGTTGCCACTTAGAACTACTGTCATTAGCCTGTCATATAGAAAATTTCCTTGTAGATATACATACACCCATGTTCCTTTATCACATTCCTCAACTCATGTTAAATAGTACGGACCCTTTGCTCATTGTTAAACTGCAAAGGGAAAATGACTCGTTGATTGATTAGATGTCTGATCCAAAATATCCAATTTTTGAAAAGAATTGTTAAGAAAGAGTAAAATCTTTATACTTTTTGTAATTTTACTTCAAAAGTACGATATAATGGAATGGGAACAACAATTTTCTCCTTTTGGAAATTTCAAATTGCTCATTATTTGTGAGAACGTAGATATCTTATGCATATATCGGCACAAGAACAGAAATAGAACTTAACCTGAGATGTTGAGATCATTTATAAATGGCATAAATGACACTTTGCACCCTTAAGTTTGTACGGACTGCCACTTTACACCCAACTTTTTTATTTTGACCAAAATGCACCCTAAAGTTTTATTTTTGTGCCACTTTGCACCCTCCATCATGGTAGGACAAACGATTCTATCACGGTGTCCGACGTGGCATGCCATGTGTACCAAGAAGTGACATGTGGCACGTCACATGTACCAAAAAGTGACACATGTCACGCCACGTGTACCAAAAAGTGACATGTGGCACGTCACATGTACCAAAAAGTGATCATTTTTGTGCCATGTGGCATGCCACGTCGGACAGCGTGATCGATTTGTTTTGTTCTACTTGACAAAGGGTGCAAAGTGGCACAAAAATAAAACTTTAGGGTGCGTTTTGGTCAAAATAAAAAAGTTGGGTGCAGAGTGACAGTCCGTACAAACTTAAGGGTACAAAGTGGTATTTATGCCATTTATAAATACTACTACTTATAGCAAGAACTCTGTTATTGTTTGTATCATTTGCGATTAGCAGTTTTTTTTTTACTATTGCTTGGAAAATTAAGATAACATATTACCCGAAAAGAAAAAAAGAAGCTCATAATTACCAAGACTTGAATTTATTCATAACATAAAAGTAAAGTTACAACTCACACTTATAAAGGGAAGGGAAGGACACAACAAACATGTTAATTATACAAAGGACTTGCTAAGAAGTAAGAAAGTCCATTTATTTTATTTCGAGAACTTGACTCTTTATTTATTCACGCGCACACACTTATATCTTTGCATTTTGCAATTTGACTTGGAATTTCAGCTTCGTCCATTCATACGTTCAGTCCAAGTCCAAGCTGTAATAATTTTTCAAAAAAAAAAAAGGTAAGAAAATTAAAAACACTGTTCGGAACTAGGGAGAATAATAAGGGAAGGAAAAAAAGGATAAAGAATTTTAAAATACATTCATCATCAATATGTCAATATAAGGATAAGGATATATTATGTATAATTATTACCCGAACTTTGCCTACACGAGAAACAGCTTTTGCAGTTTGGTGAATATTAACAACATCGCCTTTGGCTGCTGCATCATTGGGAAGATGATGATCATGAGCTGAATCTTGACGATGATCCGCATCTTGAGGATGATCAAGCAGGTCACGTGAAGCCGCCACCACAAACATGCACAACACTACAATGGCACAGAGCTTAACACTAGGGGTTGCAGCCATGACCTTAATTGGTTTAATTACTAAACACACTTTTTGTTACAAAGTTTTGGAACAATACTAGTGACTAGTGAGAAAGAAAATTTAAAATTGGCTTGTGTTCTGCTACAAAACTAGCGGGCCTTCGCCTTTTATATATACAACGAAAAACCCAATTACCAAAACTTCTTTCTCTTTTTTATTTATTTGACAAATATTGAGTTACATGTGATTTTTTTTTTTTAAAAAAAGAAATAAAAATGCTTTAGATATTAGTAAAAGATCTCCTAAACGCGATCCATGATGGTTTAATTATAAATATTTTCATCTAAGTTGAACTAGTGATTTTACTTTCTTGGTTCCAAAAAGAAAAACGAACTTGTGATTTTCTAATAGGATATACAGATTTAAATCTCTATTCTTCCATTTATATCTTCTAATTAAGTCTAACATGACTATATACTTTATCAGAATCGTGGAGCACAATATTATATACTAATACTACATTCAAGCACATGACTTCCATAGTGCTCATGCTTAATTATTACCAGTATTTTTTTCATGAACAAAATAATAGAAATAATTAATTAAGCAAGTTAAAGGTGAGGAGTTAATTAATAAGAAAGATTTTCGTGTGAGGGTTATCAAAGATTATTTTTAATTATCTTTGTTTTAATTATCAAAGATTATTTTTAATGCTCAGCATTTTGTTTTAAAAAGGAAATCCTTTTTAATTATTTATATCAATAGATTTAGAGAGGGTTATCAAAGATTTCATATGGAATATATCAAAATTTCATATGGGGAGGATTATTAAAATTTTAAAGGAAGATTATGAAAATTTCAAAGAAAGCTTAATTTCATATGGAGGTTATCAAAATTTCATATAGGTAGATTATCAAAATTTTATACTGCAGTTATCTAAATTTCATAGAAAGGTCATATGGCCCTAAGCATGTAGTCTTTTTTCCCTCATATATAAAAAAATTTTCATAGAAAGGTTATCAAAATTTTATAGTCAAGTTATCAACATTTCTTAAGGAAGCTATCAAAATTTCTTAGGGAGGCTAGCATAATTTCATAAGGAAAACATCAAAATTTTATAATGTCGTTACCAAAAATTTAAAGGGATATTATCAAAATTTCAAAGGTTGATGATTATCAAAATTTTATAGGAAGGTTATCGAATTTTCATAGGAAAATTATCAAAATTTCACAGGGAAGTTATCAAAATTTCATACGGAGGGTTATCTTAAATTCATACAATGGTTAATCCTCTTAAATTCATAAAGTGGTTATCAAAATTTCAAAGGTTAGTTATCAAAATTTCATAAGGAAATTGATCAAGTTTCATATGGAGGTTATCAACTCTTCATAGGTAAATTATTAAAATTTCATAAATAGATTACCAAGATTTCACAGGAGTTAGCAAACTTTCATGGGATGATGAAAATTTAACATTTTATATGAAAATTTGGATTTGTCCACCCTCTCTATCATGAATGCCCACTTTCCAATATTATTTAACTCATCATGGTGTTAGGCCATAGCTCAACAAAAGCCTACAAATCTAAAAAATCCAAAAATAATTTCAATTAAAAGATAAAAAGATAACCAACATGATTGGTTAAGGTGGAAGCGCCCTCCACCTTAACAAGGGTAAGAACACAAGTTCAATTCCGCAAGTGTTTTTGATGGGAATGCTTTAACTTTTTACGCTCCCGCCCTTGACTCGAAAAGGAAGGTATCAAACCAAAAAAGCCTGGGATGATACCCATATGAACCCCTAAAAGAAATTCTTGGATTCGCCACTGTTATTTGATATATGTTCCAACCATGGTCCACTATATATGAGATTGGTGCTAGTAAGAACTAAAATACAGGTGACGGTGGCTAGCTACGTTGTATTCCACTAGGCCATGTCAGATTCTTCACTGGTTTCAAGATAGCTTCAACTTCAGATAAACTTTGTTGATCTATTCCAGAAAGTTCAAGTTCTCTAGCAGCAGCAACATTTTCTTCAACCTGAATTATTATATATGCATAGCTGTTCGTTACTAAACACTTCGAGCTAGCTAATGATTGCGTTTGCAAATGATTAAGAAAACTTTATATTTTCCGGCATAAGATCTCAAAGATCAGTACCTGTTTAACCGAGTTCATGCCAACCAGCACTGTTGAAATATCCTTGTTTGACAAGCTGTACTGCATTGCTAACTTTGAAATGTTCTTCCCCTTTTGTTTACAATAGGCCGCAGCAGCTTGGCAGGCAGACTGAAAAAACAAAAGCCAACAATATATGATTATAATTGATAACTCAAAAATTATAACTATATAGTAGCTGTAGCTTAATATTCATGCACATGAACAATATTGGGAACTACTGGTTAAATGGATAATGCAAAGTTTATACTTTACAAAAATCTTGAACCATTTGACATTAAATGCATCAAGCTGCCAGATACTAATATATTCCAGCTGCAACATTCATTCAAATATAGCTTTTGCATTCCGGACCGATGCAATAAACTTTACCACTACTCTTAAATATACTATATTAATCACCATTTACATGTGTGAGATCAGTGTGTGCTCTGAATGCTTAAAAGTCTTATACCTTCAATTCCGGTGGTGCCGGATGTCGATCTGGTGCTGGTGGACCATTCTCAGTGAGAAGCCCCATGGCAAGTGGTGCTGCACTGATTACACCAACACCTTTGTTCTTCAAGTAAGGCAATAAATCCTCCAATGTTGAATCATTAATACTATAATGACAATATGACAGAATCACATCAACCGTGCCGGGTGGAACCCTATCAAGAACATAAGTGAAAATTTCCAATGGCAATCCCGTGATGCCTATGAAATGAATCTTCCCTAATTTCTTCAGTTTCTGAAGAGCTGGAATTGTCTCATCAATAATCTGTTATCACAAACAAGCGCTGTATAATAAATTAGCCCCAATTTTCATTTTTCATCACCAATAGCCTTTCAACTATATGTCAATCTTAAGGCTCAATAAATCAATCATGTTAAAATAAAATGCAGATTTAATTAGTTAATTAATTATGGACCTGATCAAGAACCCGAATTCGATATCATGGCAATGGAAAATATCAATGTAATCAAGTTGCAACCTTTCTAAGCTTTCATCAATGCTTTTAGTTACTCTCTCACTGCTGAAATCAAAACCCTCACGATATCTCCCACACTTTGTTGAAACTATATATTCATTTCTTGGAACACCCAGAGCTTTAAGTCCCTTACCAAGCAGCTTTTCTGACAATGTTGCTCCATAAAATCTTCAAATTAATGAAAGTAAAATTTATTAGAAAAGAAAAGGAAAAACCCAATTTTTTATTAGGGGAGATATATTATTTGGATTACTATGTGATTAGGGAGAGTGGATAGGGCGTACGGAGAGGTGTCGAAAAAGTTGATACCGAGGCGGAAGGCTTCACGGACGGTGGCGATTGCGTCTTCTTCGGAGACGGGACAAAATCGGCTGCCGAGAGGGGAGGCTCCGAACCCGACGCTGCTTAGTTTGAGGCCCGTGCTTCCGAGAGGTCTTAGTTCTAGTTTGGGAGTAGGCATTGCCGCCACCGCCATTGATTAAGATTTTTGCTGAGGTTTTGTGTTGTGAGATTTGTGGAACATAAAAAAACTGATTTTCCCGGGCAAGAAGAAAGTTTGTGACCGTTAATAACTTGTAAAAATGGAAAATGTCGCAAGTCGTGACCGTTGCACGTGTGACCGACCGGGCAGTGAACTTTTATTTTAACGGTGTTGTCTTGCTTAGGACAGAGATCTTGGATCTAGTACTAAAAGTTTACTATTACCACTAGGATAATCTTGCTGATTACCCTTTATTACTGCCTTCAAAATTCCTAATTCAAATGTAAACCATAGAGAGTAAAATAGTACTACCTCCGTCCCATATTATCTATCCACTTCTATTAGGGGAAAAGTGGACAGATAATATGGGACAGAGGGAGTATATTATTAAAGAAAATGGTTTTTATATTGTAAAAAAAAAAGGTTTTTATAGGAATGGAAAACTTAGAATGATTCATTGTTACAAGAGGTTTATCCCATAGTAAACTGATCCAATTTGAACTTGAACATGATTAATCATAAACTTTTTAAACCGATCTAGTTTGAACATGATTAATTATAAACCAAATGGATATGGATCTGTGTTTATACCAAAAAAGACTTAAAATGATAGCCATAGAATGATAAAAATCTTGTACAATCATAATCAAAACAACTGAAGAATTACGGACCGAGCGGGGCAAATAATTAATCAAAACACTTCACATGTTGTAGTTTGATAATTGTAATCATTAGGATAATGAATTTAATCAATTTATTGAATTGGAAACTACATTTCCTTTTAAAAATTATTGAAACTTCTTGTTTTTGTCACCCATGCATGAGACAAAATACTAGGAAGTATCCATCCCCATAGGGATGGAAATTTATTTGTCCACACGCTTAAGATACACTCACATACATACTGTGAATCAATATGCATACAAAATACTAACAGTAAAATACAGGTGGGATATTGATCAGCTCCGTTGAATTCCACTTGGCCATGTCTGATTCTTCACGGGTTTCAGGATTGCTTCAACTTCATACAGAGTTTCCTGATCTTTCCCAAAAAGAGCAAGTTCCGTAGCAGAGGCTACGTTCTCTTCAACCTGATTATATTATTGACAAGCTGTACATTACTAACAGCTCAAGAAGTATGCTCGTTGAAAAATATTAACGTGTTTTGACAGGTATGAAGTAGCTGGAATTTGTCCTTACTATTTTGCTAAATGATTGACTGAAAGAACTTTATCAGTAGGCATAACGTGGATATCAGAAAGCTGTAATACTTTGATTTAAGGGAACAACAGACTATATATTAAGTCAAAAGATGAACAAGAACCTGTTTAACAGAGTTCATTCCAACCAGCACCGATGAAATGTCCTTATTTGACAAGCTGTATTGCATAGCTATCTTTGAAATATTCTTCCCCTTCTCTTTACAATATGCTGCAGCAGCTTGGCAAGCAGACTGAAGAAAACAAATTCCATAGCAATGACCACTCACACTTATGAAAAAAAACTATATATTGCAGCTTATATTCAAGCATGTGAACTATGAAATATAATTGAATCAAATAGACAATATGCAGTTGCAACATACACTTTTTGAAGTATTCAATGTTAAATGTCTTAAGATGATAATGAACTGCATTGTGGCTAAAGAGACACAGAAGCCAGATAGATCTCTTTTTAAGACCGCAAACCATGATTCTGAAATTTACAACTACACATGTAAGTTCAAGCTCCTAGAAGTTCTGCTGACTTTTAGTTCGGCGTGTAACATAGTCCATCAAATTCTTACTCCAATTATTTGACACAAACAACTCTAGAAGTCAGAAAATCATCATCTTCTCTGTCATGGAGAATCAATGTGCACATATAATCTTGGATCTTAGCAATTCTTTCTAGCATTAGTAGAAGATACTCCACGAAAAACGGTTGACTTAACAAATTACTCGATAGGCATTTGACTATTATGCTTCAAAGCAATGCTCAATTGCTCATATTATGAAGTAACAACAACCACTCATCAATCCTCTAATAGGATTTAGAATATAGGTACTACGGTCAAGACTTCTCCCTTTCAGTTTCTTCATGTTAAAGGCCTTCATACACACATCTATTAGATCCAACAGATTATAAGGCAATTTATTTTTCAGATACCATATGATCAGACAAACCAGGTTACATAAATAGTTTTGCACTTGAAAGAAGTAGACATGCTCTATCACATCTGAGGCCCAAATCTCACCTTGAGTTTGGGTGATGCTGGATGCCAATCTGGTGGACCAAGCTCAGTAAGAAGCCCCATGGCAAGTGGAGATGCACTGATTACACCAACACCTTTGCTCTTCAAATAAGGCAATAAATCCTCCAAGGTTGAATCATTGATGCTATAATGACAATATGACAAGATCACATCAACTGTTCCCGGGGGAACCCTATCAAGCACATAAGTAAAAATATCCAACGGCAACCCAGTAATCCCAATAAATCGAATCTTCCCTGCATCCTTCAGTTTCTGAAGAGCTGGAATTGTCTCATTCACAATCTGTTACCACATATAAGCTGAATTAAATTAACCCAAGCTTCCATACTACATTTACAAGACAAACTCCTTCCTAACATATCACTAGCTTTAACCCACCAAGAAGCCTGTTAAAATAAAAGGGTCCACATTTCATAATAATAGCTAGTTAAATTAACAGAAGTGTGGATCCAAGTATTCTATGTTTGACATATCAAATTTTATGACAGGAAAAATCATAGTAACTGTTAAAGATTATGGTTGACGTGATTGGAAACCAAAGTATGGATTAGAACTATAATTATTAATAAAAAAAAGGCTTTAATTGCTTAATTAAAAAAGGACCTGATCAAGAGAGCCAAACTCGATGTCATGGCATTGGAATATATCAACAAAATCAAGTTGCAACCTTTCCAAGCTTTCATCAATGCTTTTAGTTACTCGCTCAGCACTGAAATCAAAACCCTCACGATATCTCCCACACTTTGTTGAAACTATATATTCATTTCTAGGAACCCCCAGAGCTTTAAGTCCCTTACCAAGCATTTTCTCTGACAATGTTCCTCCATAATACCTTCAAAACATACAAATATACAAAAAATTCATAAACATTTGCTTTCAAATTGGGAACTTTTAAAAACCCAAATTGTTTAAAAGTGAATAAATTTGGCATTACGGGGATGTATCGAAGAAGTTGATGCCGAGGCGGAAGGCTTCGCGGACAGAGGCGACGGCGTCGCTTTCAGAGACGGGACCGAAGACGCTACCGAGTGGGGAGGCTCCGAAGCCCACACTGCTGACTTTTAGGCCTGTGTTTCCGAGGGGTCTCAGTTCTAGTTTGGGAGCTGCCATGGATTGAATTTCTGCTAGGTTTTCCTTTTTCTGTTCACTCAGATAAGAAAGAATTTTCCCGGGAAAATTGTAACCGTAGTGGGAGTGGAAGGAATTTGACTGTTAATAAACCTGAACTTGGAAATGTGGGGACTGTTGCACGTGTGGCCCCACGGTGATTATTAGTACCACAGATTTTTTTTTTGGTTTGGATAAATTACCGCAGATCAATTTTTTGTACTCATTAAACTCATTTTTCCAAAATTTTATAAATTTTCTTAGTCTTGTGACTTGTATGTCCAAATTTAATTTTAAGATTTGAGCATTCTGTAGTGATGCCAAATTATTCACGGTCCAAATTTGAGAATAATAGTTATGAGTCGTTTGTAAGAGAGATAACTATCGGAGTAGAGACTTTCGGTTTCGGATGTGTCTCGAGAAGAGCTCCTTAGTCTCTTTTTTTTTTTGGTAATAAACACTATAAATTTGATATGAGATGAAATTTCATTTTCATTCTTTTTAATATTCAAAAGACTATTGAGAAAATTCAAAACAAAAATTTTGTCCTCAGGGCAAGACACAAAACCAGTTTAGTATAGAGTCCATGGAATGTATATTCCAGGAAATTTCATAAAGTCACGGCTTATAAGCTAAATGCCACTTTTGTGCTTCCTTCTTGCTTGCAATTACTCTTCCCGGATCCCGTCCACAAAGATTGTCCGGTACTCCGGTTAATATGTTTATACAATTTTAATAAATAAAATTTTTAGGACAATAGTTAGGAGAGAAATGGCAAATTATAAATTTAATCTTCTCATTATTGGGCCAAATACATACAATTTAGAAATTCGTCAGATTATGAGATGACAAATCTTGAGTTAGAACCTAATTAAGGAGAATCAACAACACTAGTCTAATTAAGGAGAATCAACAACACTAGTCTTTTTGCAGAGAAATTATTAGGTGGGATTGATCCACCACGTCATCTATGGGACCAACAAATAATATTAAGATAACTCATCAATTTTCTAAAACCCTATCCCAATAATATCTCAAATTTGGGGACTTACCCTTTATACATGATTTATTTTAAAAGAGGGCTAAACCTTGAACTAAAATCGTGTCTAAATTTAAGGAGATTATTTGACATGCCAAGATTCTATTGGTTAGTCCCATAGATGACATGGTGGGTCCGTCCCACCTAATAATTTCTCCTTATTGCACCATTATAATTTTTCCTCAATTTTTGGCAAAAATTCTTATAAAATATATATAATTCAACGCCAAAAAGATTGGAGAACTTTTCACACTTTTAATATCGTTTTTCATATTTTTTATGAGTTAATTTCTAATTAAACCGAAACAAGATTCAGATGCATGTAAAAACAAATCCTTAAATCCAATGTGGCTGAGATTTGATTAGATGAATAAAGATATTTCAAGGAGTCTCGGCGATAAAAATCATACAAAACAGAACCGTGGCCCCGGAACGCATTTTTAGTCAAAAACCGTGATGGTTAGTACATGGTTTCGGCTAAAATTTTGCTAAAACTGACCCGAAATGTTTTTCCTCAATTTTTTGCTACAATATCAGAAAAAATATATAATTCAATGCCAAAAAAATTGAAGGGGTTTTCACGGTTCAAATATCGTTTTTCCATTTTTTTAGAATTTATTTTAATTAAATTGAAATAAGATTCGGATGCTCGTAAAAACAAATCCTTAAATCCAATATGGCTGACATTTGGTGACATAAATATAGATATTTCAAGGAGTCTTTCCGGATAAAATCATGCAAAATTGAGCCAGAGCCCCAAAACGCGTTTTTATCCAAAAATCGTGATGGTTAGTATATGGTTTCGGCTAAAAACTGACCCGAAAAGTTTTTTTTTTCTCAATTTTTTTTGACACAATACTCAGAAAAATTATATATCACAACACAAAAAAAATTGAAGGGTTTTTTACGCTTTTAATATCGTTTTCCAATTTTTCCGAATTAATTTCTATTTAAAACGAAACCAGATTAAGATGCTCTTAAAAACAAATCCTTCAATCCAATGTGGCTAAGATTTGGTTCGATGAATATAGATATTTTAGGGAATCTTTGCGTAAAAAATCATGAAAAATTGAGTCGGGACTCCTTAACGCGTTTTTAGCCAAAAACGCTGATGGTTAGTACAAGATTTCGGATAAAATTTTGCGAAAATTGGCCCGAAAAGTTTTTCCTCAATTTTTTCCCACAATACTCAGAAACAATATATAATTGAATGCCAAAAAATGAAGGGTTTTCACGCTTCTAATATCGTTTTTCCACTTTTTTTCCAAATTTATTTCTAATTAAATCGAAACAAGATTCAAATGCTCGTAAAAAAAAATCTTTAAATCCAATGTGGTTGAGATTTGGTTTGATGAATATAGATATTTCACGTAGTCTTTGCGCCAAAAATCATGCAAGACTGAGTCGGGGCTCCGGAACGCGTTTTTAGTCAAAAATTGTGATGATTAGTACACGGTTTCAGCTAAAATTTTGCTAAAACTGACCCGAAATGCTTTTCCTCAATTTTTTGCTACAATTCTCAGAAAAATATATAATTCAACGTCAAGAAAATTGAAGGGTTTTTCACGCTTCAAATATCATTTTCCCATTTTTTTAGAATTTATTTTAATTAAATTGAAATAAGATTCGGATGCTCGTAAAAAAAAATCCTTAAATCCAATGTGGCCGACATTTGGTTACATGAATATAGATATTTCAAGGACTCTTTCTGGAAAAAATCATACAAAACTGAGCCGGGGCCCCGGAATGCGATTTTATCCAAAAATCGTGATGGTTAGTATACGGTTTCAGCTAAAAACTGACCTGAAAATTTTTTTCTCAATTTTTTTGAAACAATACTCAGAAAAAATATATAACACAACGCAAAAAAAATTGAAGGGTTTTTTACGCTTTTAATATCGTTTTTCAAATTTTCGAATTAATTTCTATTTAAAACGAAACCAGATTAAGATGCTCGTAAAAACAAATCCTTCAATCCAATGTGGCTAAGATTTGGTTTGATGAATATATATATTTCAGGGAGTCTTTGTGTCAAAAATCATGCAAAATTGAGTCGGGACTGCGTAACGCGTTTTTAGCCGAAAACTTTGATAGTTAGTACACGATTTCAGATAAAATATTGCAAAAATTGGCCCGAAAAGTTTTACCTCAATTTTTTTCCCATAATACTCAGAAAAAATATATAATTGAGTGCCAAAAAAATTGAAGGGTTTTCACGCTTCTAATATCGTTTTCCCTTTTTTTCCCCTAATTTATTTCTAATTAAATCGAAACAAGATTCAGATGCTTGTAAAAAAAATCCTTATATCCAATGTGGTTGAGATTTGGTTCCATGAATATAGATATTTAAGGGAGTCTTTGCGCCAAAAATCATGCAAAATTGAGTCGGGGCTCTGGAACGCGTTTTTAGTCAAAAACAGTGATGGTTATTACATGGTTTCGGCTAAAATTTTGCTAAAACTGACCCGAAATAGATATTTCAGGGAGTCTTTGCGTCAAAAATCATGCAAAATTGAGTTGGGACTGCGTAACGCGTTTTTAGCCGAAAACACTGATGGTTAGTACACGATTTCGAATAAAATTTTACAAAAATTGACCCGAATAGTTTTTCATCAATTTTTCCCACAATACTTAGATAAAATATATAATTGAATGCCAAAAAAAATGAAGAGTTTTCACGCTTCTAATATCGCTTTTTCCCCTAATTTATTTCTAATTAAATCGAAACAAGATTCAGATGCTCGTAGAAAAAAAATCTTTAAATCTAATGTGGTTGAGATTTGGTTCGATGAATATAGATATTTTAGGGAGTCTTTGCACCAAAAATCATGCAAAATTGAGTCGGGGCTCTGAAACACGTTTTTAGTCAAAAACAGTGATGGTTAGTACACGGTTTCGGCTAAAATTTTGCTAAAACTGACCCGAAATGTTTTTCCTCAATTTTTTGCTACAATACTCAGAAAAAATTTATAATTCAACGCCAAGAAAATTGAAGGGTTTTCACGCTTCAAATATCGTTTTTACACTTTTTTAGAATTTATTTTAATTAAATTGAAATAGGATTCGGATGCTCGTAAAAACAAATCCTTAAATCCAGTGTGGCTGACATTTGGTTACATGAATATAGATATTTCAAGGAGTTTCTGGAAAAAATCATACAAAATTGAGTCGGGGCCCCGGAATGCGTTTTTATCCAAAAATCGTGATGGTTAGTATACGATTTCAACTAAAAACTGACCTGAAAAATTTTTTCTCAATCTTTTTGACACAATACTCAAAAAATATATAACACAACGCAAAAAAAATTGAAGGGTTTTTTACGCTTTTAATATCGTTTTTCAAATTTTCGAATTAATTTTTATTTAAAACGAAACCAGATTAAGATGCTCGTAAAAACAAATCCTTCAATCCAATGTGGCTAAGATTTTGTTTGATGAATATATATATTTTAGGGAGTCTTTGTGTCAAAAATAATGCAAAATTGAGTCGGGACTGCGTAACGCGTTTTTAGCCGAAAACGCTGATGGTTAGTACACGATTTCAGATAAAATTTTGCAAAAATTGGCCCGAAAAGTTTTACCTCAATTTTTTTTCCATAATACTCAGAAAAAATATATAATTGAGTGCCAAAAAAATTGAAGGGTTTTCATGTTTCTAATATCGTTTTTCCTTTTTTTTCCTAATTTATTTCTAATTAAATCGAAACAAGAGTCAGATGCTTGTAAAAAAAATCCTTAAATCCAATGTAGTTGAGATTTGGTTCGATGAATATAGATATTTAAGGGAGTCTTTGCGCCAAAAATCATGCAAAATTAAGTCGGGGCTCTGGAACGCGTTTTTAGTCAAAAACAGTGATGGTTATTACACGGTTTCGGCTAAAATTTTGCTAAAACTGACCCGAAATAGATATTTCAGGGAGTCTTTACGTCAAAAATCATGCAAAATTGAGTCGGGACTGCGTAACGCGTTTTTAGACGAAAACACTGATGGTTAGTACATGATTTCGGATAAAATTTTGCAAAAATTGGCCCGAAAAGTTTTACCTCAATTTTTTTCCATAATACTCAGAAAAAATATATAATTGAGTGCCCAAAAAATTGAAGGGTTTTCAA